>CAUJNA010000268.1:115000-278801 GCA_963377175.1 Effrenium voratum
AATCCTTTGACCCTGCAACGTCCTTGGATCTGCTTTTTGATTGTGACATGTTTCATCTCTCCTTTGAATGAACCGGCCACTGCTGGGAACAATTGTGCTGTTTCCATCAAACTTTCGCAACAAAGGTTTGCAAAACTCGCTGTGGGAGCGCCAAAGACTTTGCTTGTGCTCCCGCCATGCGCCCGCCGCGGCGTGTGGAATGGTGTTGGAAACGTCTTTGCCCAATACTAGTGCAAACCGCACTATAGTGGTACCGCTAGCAGTCCCAAAATGGGGTCCCTCATTCCACGTGCTGGGCATCGACCAAATTCGAAACATCGGACAATCGGCAATAACGCACACGATAGTTGGCTTTCGCAGAAGGGATTGCCGTGGCAGATTTGCGAGAGGAAGCCCGAGGAGGCCAGGCTTGGAAAAAAGAAACTTACACAAGCGCCACTGCTTCACCCATGCGCCCCGTAAGGGTTATATACTTAAGCGACAGCTACTTCTTTGAAGGTGTTTATGCAGGGTTTCAAGATGGTGCAGGATTTCGTCCCTCCACAGTGTCACTTGCGCTCTGGACAGGAGGTTGATGCGACCCCCTCGGCTGAGACTTTCCAATATGCCCATTCACAAGACACACAGATTTGTAAAAGGCAGCCCCTGCCGCTCAGAAAGAAAGTTGGCGCGGCGCCAATGCGATTCTTTGTGTCCAAGCACTCCTTGTCAATCAACCAGAGCCTTGCCAAGACAAAAGTTTGAACATTCTTGAGCGCATGCTTCAGGGACATTTGAGGGAGGCCAGCCTGCCTCAAGGGGTTTGGGATTGGTCCTTGAACTTTCGGAGCCTGGGAAGCTTTGGGGTGCAAAGGAGATTTTTCAGCAGTAGCAGACCCAACAAACCTATGGTTGCCGTTTAGTTTCCCATGAAGCGCCAACCAACACCGTATCCGCCGATTTGACAAGTGCCAAGATGGGCGCATGCTGACGACACGAGGGTAGTCATGATTCTGAGAACCGCTTTAGTTCTTGTTATGATTTCTCGACAGCGCTAGAGTTGCGCAGGCAGGGCTATCGTTTCCTGCTTTGACGAGCCAACAACGCCTCCTTGCTCCCACCTACTGTGTGGGTGTCCACGAGGTATGTGCGCAACACCCTGTATCCTTTAGCCCCCGGGCCAACATCAATTAGCATCAGTGACACTTGTCAGATCTTGTCAGATCAAAATAGGAAAGGTCATCTAAGAACACATGGCCGGTTTTTGTTTTGGCTTCTCTTCGAGGGGCCCACCTTTCTGAGAACGCCCCTGGACTTGCCACGGCTTAATTGTGCAAGATAAAGGTTCGCGGCTTTTCTTGTCACGAGGGATGCTTCACTTGGCAATTGGTTTTTGGGCCCATTCCGCAGCCCAATTGGAGTTGGGAGAAGGGGTTGCACCAATGCTATTTTTCGGCAGCAATACCCGAGGGAGACATGGTAAAATAACCGTGCTCAGCATCAGCCATGAAGAGTTTCAGTTGCGAGGGGGTGGTAGCTGAAAGCAAGGCTCCCGGACGAGCCCATCACTGCCTACCCCGACAAAAAACAAGTTTTCAAGTGTGCCACTCGAGAGCTGAGATGGTATCTGCGGTGTCTTGAACAGCCCATGGGGGCAAGACGGAAGTGATGATCCGCACTTTCATTCCCGCATCAATGGAAGCAAAGTATGCCCGGCAACTTCTTCGTAGCATGCAAGCTTGCAACTTGAGCCATTTTCACATAATGACAGTGATCGCAAATTTGTCCGCGGTGTCTACTGCCTGAACATAAAACAATGTCTTGCCCGCAAAAAAAAGCAAAGGAAGAAAGAAATAAAAACCATAAATCAAGAAAGACATGAATACAGAAAAAACAGGGTAAACTATGCAAACAAAGCAAACAAACAAACAAACAAATAAACAAACAAAACAAACAAGCAAACAAAAACACGAACACACACACGCAAAACCAAACAAGCAAATAAACAAAGCAAACAATCCAAACGAATCAACCAAACCAAACGAATCAGTCAAACCAAGCAAACCAAAACCAACAAACCCACCAACAAAGTAACAAACAAACCAACACACCAACACACCAACAAACCAAACAACCAAAACAAAACACTGCCAGCCAACTAACCAACCCGTGCCAACCAGCCAGCAAGCAAGCAGGCAAGCAAACAAGCAAACCCACGCGCACACACACAAACATACACAAACCCGCGCACAAACACACCAACACACAAACACACAAACACACAAACACACAATACACACAATACACACAATACACACACAAGCAGTGAATCAATGAATCAATGACTCAATGAATGAATCAATGAATCAATGAATCAACGAATCAATCACCCAATCAATCAATCAAACCAACAAACCGACCGACCGACCGACCGACCGAACGACTGACCGACGGACCGACCGACCAACACACATACACACACACGGGTAACCTTCTCATGGCCCCCCTTGTGGCTCTGAATCTGGCCCATAGGGCCAGAATCTGAAAAAAAGGGCCCCAAACTGGTGGACATCAAAAGTTCGGTGGGGATTTATGCCCACCAGCCACTTTCAGAAGGTCCCAACCCTTAAAAATCATAGCCATATTCAGTGGTCCTTAAAGGCCCACGTGTTTGGGACCATGGGAATCCCAAGCTTTTGGCCCAAGGGACCGGAAGGAGCTCTTGTACTCATCGTAAATCAGGTAGCCGCACACGACCTCACCCACAACCGGGCCAACTGCGTGCTCGTTTGTTTGTTTGTTTGAATGATTGTTTGCTTGCTTCCTTGTTTGTTTGTCTGTTGGTGTGCTTCTTTGTTTGTTTGTCTGTTGGTGTGCTTCTTTGTTTGTTTGTCTGTTGGTGTGCTTCTTTGTTTGTTTGTCTGTTGGTGTGCTTCTTTGTTTGTTTGTCTGTTGGTGTGCTTCTTTGTTTGTTTGTCTGTTGGTGTGCTTCTTTGTTTGTTTGTCTGTTGGTGTGCTTCTTTGTTTGTTTGTCTGTTGGTGTGCTTCTTTGTTTGTTTGTCTGTTGGTGTGCTTCTTTGTTTGTTTGTCTGTTGGTGTGCTTCTTTGTTTGTTTGTCTGTTGGTGTGCTTCTTTGTTTGTTTGTCTGTTGGTGTGCTTCTTTGTTTGTTTGTCTGTTGGTGTGCTTCTTTGTTTGTTTGTCTGTTGGTGTGCTTCTTTGTTTGTTTGTCTGTTGGTGTGCTTCTTTGTTTGTTTGTCTGTTGGTGTGCTTCTTTGTTTGTTTGTCTGTTGGTGTGCTTTGTTTGTTTGTCTGTTGGTGTGCTTCTTTGTTTGTTTGTCTGTTGGTGTGCTTCTTTGTTTGTTTGTCTGTTGGTGTGCTTCTTTGTTTGTTTGTCTGTTGGTGTGCTTCTTTGTTTGTTTGTCTGTTGGTGTGCTTCTTTGTTTGTTTGTCTGTTGGTGTGCTTCTTTGTTTGTTTGTCTGTTGGTGTGCTTCTTTGTTTGTTTGTCTGTTGGTGTGCTTCTTTGTTTGTTTGTCTGTTGGTGTGCTTCTTTGTTTGTTTGTCTGTTGGTGTGCTTCTTTGTTTGTTTGTCTGTTGGTGTGCTTCTTTGTTTGTTTGTCTGTTGGTGTGCTTCTTTGTTTGTTTGTCTGTTGGTGTGCTTCTTTGTTTGTTTGTCTGTTGGTGTGCTTCTTTGTTTGTTTGTCTGTTGGTGTGCTTCTTTGTTTGTTTGTCTGTTGGTGTGCTTCTTTGTGTGCTGTTTGTTTGTCTGTTGGTGTGCTTCTTTGTTTGTTTGTCTGTTGGTGTGCTTCTTTGTTTGTTTGTCTGTTGGTGTGCTTCTTTGTTTGTTTTGTCTGTTGGTTGCTTCTTTGTTGTTTGTCTGTTGGTGGGCTTCTTTGTTTGTTTTTGTCTGTGGTTGTGCTTGTTTGTTTGTGTGTCTGTTGGTGTGCTTTTTGTTTGTTTGTTGTTGGTGTGTTCTTTGTTTGTTTGTCTGTTGAGTGTGCTTCTTTGTTTGTTCTGGTCTGTTGCGTGTGCTTCTTTGTTTGTTTGTCTGTTGTTGTGCTTTCTTTGCTTGTTTGTCGTTGGTGTGCTTCTTTGTTTTTGTTTGTTTGTCTGTTGGTGTGCTTCTTGTTTGTTGTCTGTTGGTGTGTTCTTTGTTTGTTTGTCTGTTGGTGTGCGTCTTTGTTTGTTTGTTGTTAGGTGTGCTTTTTGTTGTTTGTCTGTTGATGTGCTTCTTTGTTTGTTTGTCTGTTGGTGTGCTTCTTTGTGTGTTGTTGTTGTGGTAGTGCTTCTTTGTTTTGTTTGTCTGTTGGTGTGCTTCTTTGTTTGTTTGTCTGTTGGTGTGTGCTTCTTTGTTTGTTTGGTCTGTTGGTGTGCTTCTTTGTTTGTTTGTCTGTTGGTTTGTGCTTCTTTGTTTGTTTGTCTGTTGTGTGCTTCTTTGTTTGTTTGTCTGTTGGTGTGCTTCTTTGTTTTGTTTGTCTGTTGGTTTTGCGTCTTTGTTTGTTTGGTCTGTTGGTGGCAAGTGCCAAATTTGTTTGTCTGTTGGTTTTGTGCTTCTTTGTTTTGTTTGTCTGTTGGTTGGGCTTCTTTGTTTGATTGTCTGTTGGTGGTGCTTATTTGTTTTGTATGTCTGTTGGTGTGCTTCTTTGTGGGTTTGTCTGTTGGTGTGCTTCTTTGTGTGTTGTTCTGTTGGGGTGCTTTTTGTGTGTTTTGGTCTGTTGGTGTGCTTGTTATTTGTTTGTTGTTGGTGTGCTTCTTTGTTAGTTTGTTTGTCTGTTGGTGTGCTTCTTGGTTTTGTTTGTCTAGTTGGTGTGTTCTTTGTTTGTTTGTCTGTTGGTGTGCTTCTTTGTTTGTTTGTCTGTTGGTGTTGCTGTCTTTGTTTGTTTGTTCTGTTGGTGTGTTCTTTTGTTTTGTTTGTTCTGTCGTTGTGTGCTTCTTTGTTTGTTTGTCTGTTGGTGTGCTTCTTTGTTTTGTTTGTCTGTTGGTGTGCATCTTTGTTTGTAGTCTGTTGGTTGTGCTTCTTTGTTTGTTTGTCTGTTTGTGTGTGCTTCGTTGTTTGTTTTCTGTTGGTGTGCTTCGTTGTTTGTTTGTCATGTTGGTGTTGCATCTTTGTTTGTTTGTTCTGTTGGGTGTGCTTCTTTGTTTGTTGTCTGTTGGTGTTTGTGAGCTTCTTTGGTTGGTTTGTCTGTTGGTGTGCTTCTTTGTTTGTTTGTCTTGTTGGTGTGCTTTTTGCTTCTTTGTTTGTTGTCTGTTGGTGTGCTTTCTTTGTTTGTTTGATATGTTGGTGTGATTCTTTGTTTGTTTGTCTGTTGGTGTGGCTTCTTTGTTTGTTTGTCTGTTGGTGTGTGCTTCTTGTTTGTTTGTCTGTTGGTGTGTTCTTTGTTGTGTTTGTCTGTTGGTGTGCTTCTTTGTTTTGTTTGTCTGTTGGTGTGCTTCTTTGTGTGTATGTTGTTGGTGTGCTTCTTTGTTTGTTTGTGTGTTTGGTGTGCTTCTTTGTTTGTTTGTCTGTTGGGTGCTTCTTTGTTTGTTTTTGTCTGTGGTGTGCTTCTTTGTTGTTTGTCTGTTGGGTTTGTGCTTCTTTGTTTGTTTGTCTGTGGGTGTGGCCTTCTTTGTTTGTTTGGTCTGTCTGGTTTGTGCTTCTTTGTTTGTTTGGTCTGTGTGGGTGTGCTTCTTTGTTTGTTTGTCTGTTGGTGTGCTTCTTTGTTTTGTTTGTCAGTTGGTTGTTGTGCTTCTTTGTTTACTGTTTGTCTGTTGGTGTGCCTTCTTTGTTTTGTTTGTCTCGTTGGGGTTGTGCTTCTTTGTTGAGAAGGGTGTTGTGTTTGTGCTTTCTGTGTTTGTGTGTCTGTTGGTGTGTCTTTGTTTGTTTGTCGGTTGTGTGCTTCGTTGTTTGTTTGTCTGTTGGGTGTGCTTGTTTGTTTTGTTTGTCTGTTGGGTGTGCTGACTTTGTTTTGTTTTGGTTTGTGGTGTGCTTCTTTGTTTGTTTGTCTGTTGGTGTGCTTCTTTGTTTGTTTGTCTGTTGGTGTGCTTCTTTGTTTGTTTGTCTGTTGGTGTGCTTCTTTGTCTGTTTGTTTGTTTGTGTGCTTCTTTGTGTGTGTGTGTGGTTGTGTGCTTCTTTGTGTGTGTGGTTGTGTTTGCCTGTGCGCTTTTTCCTTTGTGTTTGCGTGGTCTCGCGCTTTTGTGCGTGTGCGTTTGCGCATGTGTGTGTGTGTGTATCCAATTGTTTAATTGATTGTGTGTTCGTTCGTTTCGTTCGTTCGTTTGTTCGTTCGTTCGTCGGTTTGCTCGTTCGTTTGTATGTTCGTTTATTTGCTGGAATGTTTGTTTGTTTATTTGCTTGTTTGCTGGTTTGCTTTTTTGCTTGCGTGTTTGTGTTTGTGTTTGTGTGTGTGCGCTTTTCATTGTGTTTGCGTGGTCTCGCGCTTTTGTGCGTGTGTTTGTGTGTGTGGTTTGTTTAATTGATTGTGTGTTCGTTTGTTCGTTCGTTCGCTTGTTTGTCTGTTTGCTTGTTTGCTGGATTGTTTATTTATGTATTTGTTTGTTTGCTGCTTTGTTTGCTTGTTTGCTTGCTTGTTTGTGTGTTTGTATTTGAGTTTGTCTGTGTGCGCGATTTCATTGCGTCTGCGTGGTCTCGCGCTGTTGTGCGTGTGCGTTTGTGTGTGTGTGTGTGTTTCTTTAATTGATTGTGTGTACGTTCGTTTGGTCGGTCGTCTGTTCGTTCCTTTGTTCGTTTGTTTGTCTGTTCGCTTGTTTGCTGGATTGTTTGTTTGTTTATGTGTGTGTGTTTGCTTGTTTGCTTGCTTTTTTGCTTGTTTGTGTGTTTGTGTGTTTGTGTGTTTGTTTGTTTGTTTGTTTGTTTGTTTGTTTGGTTGGTTGGTTGCTTGTTTTTTTGCTTGCATGTATGTCTGTGTGTGTGTGGGTTTGTTTGTGTTTTGCGGTCGGTTGTGTTTGAGTGTTTTTTGCACATTTGGTGTTGCGGGGTGTTAAGGGCCTTGCTCAGGTTGACCTCAAGGGAAACCACAAGGCAGAGCTCATCGAAATCTTTGGGCCCAACGAAGCAAGAGGTCCGACCTGACTCCATGGATACTCAAGACAATCATGGATAGAGCCTAAAAAAACATGGGGGGACTTGGAGGTTGGCTTGCGCCCAAACAAACACAGCCAGGAGGTTTTTGTTCCCATCTCTCGAAATTTGGGTGCCACTGGGTAACACATGTCTCTCCCACATGGCTAAGGGTACCTCAAGTCAAGCACGGACCTACGCACAGGGCGACCACAAGCCGTTCTGTCACTTTGGGTATTAAGTAGGGGGTCTGAATGGTCTGACCCCGGAATCTGAATCTTGTCGCTTGTCCTACGCCAAAAGGATCGCGGAATGGTCCAAAAAGCGTCATGGGGGGCCATTCCAAACCAGTGTGTTAGGTACCTTCATGCTACCCTGTTGGAGACTCTAGGTGTGGCCAGAAGAGGGGAAGCCCTGAGGTGAACGCGCCAGGCTTGTCAGATTTGAGGCTTGCGAGGTTCCGGCTGATAGCGTCCTCACAGCACTTGTCCAAAGCGAATGGACCTTTCGACCTTTCGGCTTTCCTGCATTGGTCTATTCTCAGAAGCTCCAAAAGGTTAACCTTTTTTTTCTGGAGGCCTTTGGGCAAGGGAGTGTCACAGCACTCCAAGGCAGACATGTGTAGTGGATCCGCCCTAGGGCATAGGCTGCAAAGCACTTCACGACTTGCACGGGCACCATTTAGACCACCCCACCCCAACAAGCAGTGGATGCTCATGTTGTGAATGAAACATCCATAGCCGTTGGGAAATCAAAAAGCGTGATCGGAAAAGGCAAGTAGACCAAAGCTTTTTGCTTGGCCAAAACGCGCATGGGGAACCAGAAGCTGGATCCATTCACTGCATCCTTCCACGGATTCCCATAAAAACATTTAAGTAACCCCTGGAAAATGCCAGAAGCACGCGCCACCTATTTGTTCTACCCACCCAAAAGGACACTCGGGTGTATCATTTTGCAAGGTCAGGGAAAGCACAAACGGCCTTTTGTTGCTGCCCGTAATCTTCTTCTGCATCTCATTTCCCCTTTGGCTGACTTGTTCAAACACGTGGTACAAGGAACCACTACTATGTCAAGGCTTCCAGAACGACCAAACACCGGGGTGGGTGTGCTGCGTGCCCCCTTGCAAAAAGCCAGCAACGTACCCTTCCAAAAACAACAAAAGGAACATGGTCGTTGAGGAACCCCTGTGCGGGTTTGATGTTTGCTTTGGGATGGTAGAGGAAAAGAAACAAACATCATGTGTGTGTGTAGTCCCTGGGCAAAAAGAAGTCCGCAATCTCAAAAACACCCCCCCCAAGAGCGTTGACTTCTGTTGCACCCAAAAGCAAACAAGGTTCAATCAGGTGTCTGCAAAGATGAAACACATTGCCATTCTTTTTGGTTTCCTCATGGCAAGACATAGGGTCCAGCGAGTGAACAAGCACGGGTGGCTGTGGCCATTTTCTTCCGAGTGGCATAGAGCAGCGTCCAGTAGTGGAAGCCAGCAAGTATGCCCTAACGCCGCGCCGCGCCCATATGTTTTGATCAAAGCTCGAGTAAGGGTTGGGTGGGGTTAAACGAGCTCACTATGACAGCCTGTGGGGTTCCCCCGGAAAAAGAAGGAAGGGACTGCCCCCTTCATGTTGGAGCAATATCCACCCTGGTGGCCAACAATGGGCGCAACAACTGACCAAAACTCACCCGAAGCACCAAACGGAACACAACTGAGGAAGTCCACTTGGCAGGTGTGCTGTCCCTTACTATCCGGAAAATACTCTTCTGGTTGTGATTCAAAGGGTAGGGCCGACCAATTGTTTACCCTCCTATTAGTTAACATGGAACCTGACAGGGGGTCCCTTTAACAAGAAAATGGTCTTCCAGGACCCCCCTGTCAGGTTCCATGTTAATTTAGGGTACATGTTCAATCCACTATTGTTTGGTTCCCCCTGGCGAGCTGGGTGTGTCATAGCGTCAGTTGAGGCACCCCCAAACTTGTGTTGTCGGATTCCTTGCAGAGCAAGGATGGCTTCGAAAAAGACACCCCCCAGTGAACATCCCAATCCAACCACTAAAATAGGCTCTAAAATGGGTGATGCACCGAATCCCAACCAAAATGGGATCTCATGGGTTTTGACAACCACAGCCATATGGCTCAGTCTTTCTTTGATACCCGCTTTTCTTTCCAGGATGTTTTAAAGGGAAACCAAAACGGAAAACCACCATTTTGCAAAAACCCAACCTCAAAAAAGGACACACCCGTACGACCCATAATGGTCTTTCAACACCGTTCTGCCTGAAAAGCAGCGCCTCCCTGATCAAATTTGACCCAGCTGCACCAGTTGCTTCAAGCCCGCGCCTCCAGGCAGAACTGGAAATAAGATCTTTTGCTCTCGGCCTGGCGAAAGCTTCCGCCGGCCAGCGCGGACATCAGGACATAAACTCAGAGACATGGCATATCATGGCATTTTTGGATTTAGGTAAATTTGAAGGGGAAGAACACCGAAGGAGGTCGGAGAAAAATATAAAGTAAAACGAGGCTTTGGCGCAAATGCCTTGATCTAAGAGTTGGCCTAGACACCCTTGGGCCAAAAGGAAAGCATGGTTGAACCGCGGGCGTAACCACAACATGAGTAGTAATTTGAATACTGACTGGGGTTATTTGACGCTATCTGGAGGTTCCTGGCTTTGCTTGAGATGAGCCTTGGCTTTTGGAGCCCGGTTTGATTCATCTTCTTGCTTTTGACCCTCAGAACTTGTGGCTTTCTGGGAAACCAAGCAACGAGGCAACTGGCAACCTGGCAAGTTCCGTTTTTTTCAGGGACACGCGTTCAAAAAAAACTTTTCTGGTACGAGGCCCCATTGTTCTCTCCTGACTGGCTTTCTTGAAACCTTCAGCTAAAAGGCGCCTTCTTGTTGCAAACCTCGGCTGTCGTGCAACCAAGGAGTCACACCCTACTTGGAATCCAGGATTCATAAACTAATCAACCCCTGGTTGATAGCCAGGTTGATGCATCCGCCAGCATCCGAGTAAATGCTGACATCTGCAATGTTTCCTTGAATTGCCATTACAATCAAGAAGAAACGGCCCCCCGGACTTTTCCGCCGAAACAATACAAAAACAACAAAACAACAGGGGATCCTTTCTCGGATCCCTTCAACGCTGAAGGTCCCAGGGCTCTACCCAACTCGAATGGACCACGCCTGGAGCAAGGGCGCATCCAAGTTCCGCGGGCGAGGTGTGGCCAGCAGCTTCCTGCACCCCCCCCCCCCCCCCTGCCCCCCCCCAAAAAAAAAACAAAAACCAACCATGGAGTACCCAAAAAGGGAGTAGCCCAATCAAGCAAGCACCCCCAAAAAAGAGAAAGGGAAGAGCCGCTCATACCTGTGGATGGTGTATCACAGTCGCAGGGTTTCGTTTATCCCAACGGGCCTTTGTCCACTCGGAAACACCTTCACGGTATGTCGCCAACGCAGTCCAACCCAGGCAACCAACCCACTAGGCAACAAACCAACCAGGCAATAAACCAACCAGCCAACCAACAAACCAGCCAACCAACCAGCCAACCAACCAATCAAACAGCCAGCTAGCCAAATTTCAAATGTTTGGGGAATGTAGCCCAGCTACAAATGGCTCGTAGGGCTGCGCTTGTTTCCTGAGAGCCCAGCAGGCAAGTCAGGACTGGTCCAGATTTAGACCCCTGCAAGAAGGCTGAATTGAAGGGAAAAATGAAGGAGAGCCAAGAAGGCAAAACATGTCAACCACATAGGCGGCTAAGTGGCATTCTGACAGCTGTTCAGTCAAAAAGTCGGGAAACATGAAACAATCAGGGGCTCTCACAGTTCGCTGATCTGAACCAATCAGGTGTGCTGAGCTTTGGTTCTTGCGACCTGGTCATCTGCGGGGAATCATTTCACCAAAGTCACCCGCAAAATTGCAGGTTGAAAGGGAAATGCGCCCACACTGTTACGGCATGAAGGATCGTGTGGGGGTTGATACATATTCCGTGCGGCCCCCAAGTGACCAAGGGTAACTTTTCCCATTGACTGAAAACTATCAACTTTTAAGTGGCTTCTCCCAATTGTTTGCCATGTAAAGTAAAGGACCTTTTGATCAACCCCCATGTGGTCATGACTCAAAGGCAAAGACTGCAAACAAATATTCGAAGGCCGATTCGCTGCGCGCACTTACCTGAGATTGAAGTGAAGCATCACCGGGAATAGTTTAACCACATGCCACTGTGGTGTGTGTGTGAGACCCCTAAAATATGTATGTACACAGGTGTGTATATACATATAACTGTATATACATGCAAATTTTACATACACCCTTCGAACCCCCCTGTGGACCCCAACAGGTCAAGTTAGTACCCGAGTCAAAAGGGAATATGTGGCTGGGGTACTGATAGCTTACGTCTTTAACAGTTTGCCTTTTGGTGTTCCTGCATTGTCCCTTTGCGGGATCAACGAGTTGACATCCTGCAGGGGCTCTACGTCTCGCCGAGCAATGTTGACCCCGGATGGAAGCAACACATCCAAAAAGAAGTAGGGGGGTTCCTGCCAAAGTGACCCGTGCCAACCTACTAGTGCACCACCAAAAACAAAAAGAAGCCCATCCGAACGCACAATGCTACTGTTCTTCCTGATCACTTGAAAAAGGACTTGAGCATCCAAGCACTTTATTTCGGCTGCTGCACAAGGGCAAGTCAGGCAAACCATCATTCACTCACACCTGAGCCCCGTCAAGAAACCCTCCCCTAGAGAAGGCTTAGCCCAGCTTAAGCCGTACGGGCAGAGTGTCTGGGTTGCCCAAACACGCGCGTAAATGTCATGGCCGAGTCGGTCTGCCAAACAATACGCGTGTGTATATATATATATATAAGGGTCAGTGGAAGTGGAAGGCCCCCACCATACTGCAACCAAGCACTATGCTTGCATAAGGGCATCTCTTCAAGGAAGCTCTCTGGAACTGAAAAAACTGAAAAAAACTTGAAAAAAGAAGAAAAACCAAGGATTTGGAGGGACATGGCGGGGGGGGGGCAGCCCTCATGTCCCTCAGAATCCTTGGTTTTTCAGTTGTTTTTTCAGTTTCCATTTTTTCCCAGGTTTCCTTGGCATCTGAGCAGAACCAAGTCCATAGTTGAAAGCTGTCTGGCTCCAGCGCTTCCTTACTCCTCTTCTGCCCTTTGTTCTGACACTGTCCTAGCATGGCCAAGCAGCCTGAGGATATGACCTTTGATGAATTCAAGAACGCATGCGACGCTTTGTGTCCTCCTCCTTGCCAACTGGCATCTTCAACCATGTCAACTTCCCCATGGCGGAGGCAGGTGGTGTGGAGGGACCCCAATAGCCCGGTCGTCTGGGAGCAATGGTGTGGCATAGTCCAACGTGGCCACCCGGAGACACTCGTGTTGCGCAGGCTGTCCTCCAAGGAGTCCGCCAAGAGAGCTCCCGGACCCGGAGCCATCAGAAAGGTGGAGTGGTCTCCTTTGGCAAAGAAGTGGTTGCAGGATAAGAAGGCTATCCTGCACACGGACTTGGCCAAGAGCTACAAGACCAAGGTGGCTGGGGTGCTCCGCACGACAAGGTGGTCCATGCGAAGAAGCGGGTCAAAGTCAATCAGTGGAAGTGGAAGGCCCCCACCTATGTGAAGCTTGTAAAGCATAAGAACCCGACTACGAAGAAGATGATGACCGTCAAGTCGGGGACGCAGGTGGTTGACCGGGCATGGAAGTTTTTGAAGGAGAGGTTGACCATCAACCAGAATGCTAAGGTAGGGTCTTCTTTGTTGCGAGCAAAGCTTCGTTCTGCACAGTATCAGTACTGGTATAGGAACCAGGATATGTGGGTTGCATCTGAGACACTGTGCGAATGGTTGATGACTAAGTTCATCAAAAAGCCATCCCAGTGAGTGTGACGCAGGCTTTCTCGGGGCCCTGGTTCAAAAGGACTGCATCCTGCACGCGCGTCTGACAATCAGTGAGGTGTGACAAACCTTGGTTTGGGGGGGGGTAATATATTCACATACAATATGCAAATATCACCTTCCATCCACGTTTTCATGGAGCTTCCTCCTGACGGAAGCCTCTGTGGTAGCTAACCATGGTGAATAGGGTGTGCAACCGTTCCAAGCTTCAAAATCCGAGAGTTCACTCCATGCGTCTTGGGCTTGGTCTTTGGAAACATGACTTACCGGGGGCCAACCAGACGTTTCCAGCGGAGGGCTCTCTGACTGCCTCTCCAGCCATTGCATCACTTGTCGGTAGAGGAACCTCGGCGTCGGGATCCACAGTATCTCTGGACATGGAACTTCGCTTTAACTTGCTGGTGTCATAAGTAGGGAAGGGAATGAAGCCAGGGATTCCCTTAAGGGGATGAAGCCATACGGAAATGAACCCAGGAATAAAGCCATAGGGGATGGTTTTTCTTGGGGTCATTCCATTTATCATTCCCTACTTATTGCACCGATCGCAAGTTAAACAATTGCAAAGCACTCCGGGCTTATGGGTCAATAGGTTAATTCACATAAACCCTCAAACAACCCTTAGCCATCCAACCTACACTGGACATGAAGTTCGAGTCTGCACGGGATAGTCACACTAAGCAACCCGCCAATGGCAACCCGCCCATGGCAACCAGCCCATGGCAACTCGCCAATGCCAACCCGGATGAAGAAACGCCCCTTGATCCCTTTAGGGTGTCCCATTTTCTAAACAAAGCACATCACTTTTTGGGAAGAACCGCTTTGTCCGCAAAGGTCACCAATCCCAGTCACCTTCCCTCTGGGTGGTTTGGCGGGGTTCCGTGTATCTACAGGGGCTCAAATCCCGAAGCCAATGACACCAATCCAAACCACCAAGGGCTACCTGACCTAGGGTACACCAAAAAAATGAAGTCCTGAGTATGTTCAGCCCAGCGCCAGATCCAAGGCTCCCCGGCTGCCCGCCCATTCACCCGTATCAAAATGGAAACCAACTTGAAATGTCAAGAGGGTCTTTTGTCTCCCATCCTTTCGGCCTGGGCCAACTCAACGCGTCCTGGAAGGCAAAGATCTGAATTGAGAAGATGGCTCTAAGTATCAGCCTTGAAGCGGTGGCTGAAATGGCTCAACCAAGCTGATCAGATCTGTCCTCAGATCCCCAGCTGAAAGTGAATCATCTTTCGTGGGTTAAATTCGGACACCCAACCACTAAAACCAACTAACACCAGCACAAAAATCCTCCGGAACTATGGATGGCTGGTTCTGAACCACCCTGTGGTACAACGAAAAGGCGGGGGATCCTTGATGTTGAGAACTTCTCCCCCCCACTCCCGCGCCACTCCGCCCCCACTTCCCCACCCCGGCTGTGAGCACCGGACAGCAGCAGCAGCCCCAGCGCCAGCAGAGGCGCCACGTAGAGCACCGGCGTATGTTCGCTCGCCATGGCGCGAGTCTCGTCGCGAGGCGCAAACCGACCCAGCCGCGGGGCGGTGAATACCCGCGGAATGGCACCCGATCGAAGCGGTGGCTTTTGCGTGCTTGTGTTTGCTTTTTGGTTTCGTGGGTTGGGAGTTGGGGGTGGTGTTCATTGGTGGTGTTCATTGGAGGTGGTCTTCTTGTTTGTTGCGTGTTCCTGGTGCGCTCCGCTGTCTCTTGCGAATCAGGTCGAAAGAGTGATGCTGGCGCCACTCCTGTTCTGCGGCTTGTGTTTTCTTGAGTTTTGATTGGGCACACATTGCCAATCAAATCTTTCAAAACAACCCTGAGCCCATAAGAGATGCGAGCATGTGTAAACAGATCTGGACGAATGTTCCAGCATGGCTTGGTTAATGGGCCAAACCCTCTCCACAAGTCTTCCAGCACTCGTGCACCGAACCATGTTTGAGAGCGCCAAACTCCAACCAACTGCAAGATTGGAACCTCGCGACTTCATGTCAAACGGGTTTACTGTAAATTCCTGTCCTGCTTTTAGATTAGCTGAGATACGCACCTTTCAATCTGGTGACCATTCCCTAGTTTGCACGTCAAGCAATCCCTGGACAATTTCCTGGGTCTGCCCCTATGAAAAATAAATCAAACACCTTCGGTGAGCTCGCAAGCAAACATACGTACTGTTGGGTGAGCTCACGTGAGATGAATCCTGAGGTCGGAGTGGAGGAGGAAACCAATGACTTTTTGTGTCTGGGCCTTATTCCTATCCCCACTTGTTGTGCCCTCGTCATTGACCCCATGTCCTGGACTGTTCTTGCTAGCCATCCGTCCAGCTACCTGACTCTCTGCCAAGCTATCTGTCAGTCAAATTTGTCCATCTGTGCATTGGTTGGTTGGTCTGCCTGTCCAGCCATTCACCTGTGGCCAGCTTGCCCTGACCTGCCACAGCTTCAGAATTTCAAGCGGTCGATTCGCTTTCAAGCTAAAGTGAAAGGTATGGACGCACCCCATGTGAGTGTACGTACCCATCCCTGTACAGCCCATGCATAACCTACAACATATAACTACTGATTTGACTATGTGCGCTTCGATGTATGCAAAGGCAACGTTGAGAGTCACTTCTTGTTGGCAAAAGGGGGAGGAACCCCGGATTTATCAGACTGATGGACTACTTAGTGTGTGTCCAAAGCGGGACACACACAAACACTACATACGCACACACCCCACAAAAACTGCAAGGTCAAGCAATCCTGAGACAGGTCCTAGCTGTCATGCTTTGGTTTCGTAACCCTGTGGTATGAATTGGTCTGACTCCAACGGGTGGGTATGTTCTTCCTGACCTGGGCCCAAGGCGTGGACGAGGCCGGCGAAGCACCTGACGCGATCTTCTGGGCTCACGGAGCGTTGGCCAATCCGACGTTCCATCTCCGGGAAAGACCTTTTCCCACCTCTGGAGTGACTAGCAGATCAGATTTGTTTGAAAGTCTGGTCCAAATGTTGCGAAATGCGAAAGGAGCTTCGGACAACCCTGATTAGCGATGCCAGGGTTGAAAACCAGGGTCCTCAATAATCCCCAAACGAGAGGCCACCTGCACATGCTTCTGCCCCACACAGTAAATGTGTTGAGCGCATGGACTAAACGTGAAATAACGTGAAATGGTGTTGGCTCTTCTTCTCATGAAAGCGGCCACCACCAACCGCAAGCAACAAATGGGAGTGTTTCTTGGAGGGTACACATTTCAGGCTTGGTTTCAAGAGAAACCAAGGGGCAATCGCCAGGTTTTGGGGGGGGCGGGGGGTCTGTATGTTGAGACGCGCTGGGCAGCCCCCTGGGTACGCGTCCAGGATATGAAGCGATGCCCCTGTCAATGCGAGGGGAGCTTCCCTACCGAGTCTAACACGGGCATCCTGAACGCACGCAGTCAGCTTGAGGAATCTAAGAAACAATTAACTTCCCACCAAGTGACAGCCTTGCTTGGAAATTCAACCCACACAACTGGCAAGCAGGTTAATTGTTAGCATGACAATTTGTCTAGTTGTCCACCAGCCTTGGTTTGGAACACATTTACAACCCATGAATATAACCTGCTTCCCGATTGGTTGAACATCCATGAGGGATACCCCCTAGCATCTAGAAGACTGTCCCGGCGGGCCGAAATTTTGAAAGGAACGGCCCTCAAGAGGAGCACACAAAGCACGGCTAGAGGTCTGCGTTGAGAGGCCGAGGTTTTTAGGCTAAAAGGAACAAACCACAATTGGCCGTCAGCTGCATCACGAACTTGTTCATTAAATACCTTGTGCGAATATAGTTCCTAGCTTTATGTTCACATATGTGCAAATATTAAATATCCCTACATTAAACCACATATTGTGCAAATATCCCTTGGGTATTGGATGGCTGAGTAACGCCTGGCCTTTACGTCCGTGTGAGTCTTTGCCATACCTGAACTCAACCAGCGGTTCAAAGGAAGGGTAAGCCACGGTTGTTTCTTCAAGACCCTACAGCCACCACCCCAAAGAGACAAGACCTCTCCTGCGTTTCAGCCGCTCACCATTGGCACAACCCCGCTGAAAGTGAAACCAGGGGGTTGCATACAAACTGTTCCAACATGATTCAACAACTCACTTCCTGAGTGGATTGGCCAAAGAAAGTCTGTCTGCGCTTTGTATGTACCACTAAAACGGTCCAAACCCCAAAAGTGACTATAGGTCTAGGGGTACCTTCCCCATTCTTTCCAGGGATCCTTCTTTTCAGAAACCCTCCTAAATTCAGGGAAACAGCGATCGGTTTTTGAAAAGAACGATGGTTGAAAAGAATGGACAAGGAATCAACCCCTAGAATAGTCTGCAACGGAGCTTGGGGAGTGAGACGAGGGTCTCGTTGACGGCTGATCTCATCCGCGCCTGGCCAGAGGTCTCTGGCCTCACCGCAGATTTCGTGGCGTGGTGCGGACGCCTTTGGAACTTTTTTGAAAGACACGATCAATTGGTGTCTGCTTTTGGGGGTACCCAGACCGGCTTCGGATGGGTGCGCTTTGGGCAGGCGAGAATGTCAGGACCAACATATACAAGGCAGGTACATAGCCTAGTTCAGAATAGCAAAGTTTCTGAAAAAGGAAGCCCCTCAGAGCTGGGGTCTAAAAATGTTTGCTGAAAGGCGTCAGAAATTCGAATCCTCGGATCTACGGGGGGGGGTTCTTACTTCAGCGGGTTCCGCAAAAAGTCTGCGAATTGAACAATGGCTTCAAAACCTGACATAAGAATTGGATCCGCAGTTCAAGGGACCATGGTGCTCCGCCCGAACTGGAAGAGCTCGATATTTACACCAAAGCAATTGAGTGGGCGACAAAAGCTCGAAACAAAAGTCTAAACGCTCTGCCTCCCGAGAAAGCTCAGTTGGCAAAGATCATCCTTGTGGACCCTCGCCTCAGACAAAAGGTTGGTGTTCAACCACCCCAACCACGCTTCCTCAGCAAGAAACATCCCCAAATTTGTTTGGGTCGGATCCAGGCAAGCAAGACGCTTTTCAGTTGGGTACCTCAGCGCCCGGTCATTTAGTGGACGTCATGTCCAGGTCAAGCAACAAACACAGAAGTGCATAGGAAAGGCTTATGGAATTGAGAGTTTCCATTAAAGCTAGTGGACTCAATGGACACAAAGTGTGTTATTATGTGCATCTGCGCGCGTCTGCGTTTATACATACAAGGCTTACGCAAAAGTCCCAAGAACAATGGGATATCTATTGATGTGCGGTAGGAAGCTGGAAATGAAAGCCGGGCTTTCAACACCTAGAGTAACATTGGTTGTGACTGAAAATGCCAAGGTCTGAAAACCAAAAGGTTTGACTGTTGAGGGACCAGGCTCCATGCTGGCCAAACGGGACCCCGGGCTGCTGCAAAGCCATCTGGCATCGATGATGCCTGGCTAAGCCAGCCAGGAGACTGGAGATCTCTGGCCTCGGCCGAGACTGAAAAGGTGACCGAAAAAATGATTCAAAGCAATGCAAGGGTCAAATATGAACAACCAGGGAAAACCGCAAGGTCAGCTTTGGTGGTATCGGTGTCACTGTTGACGGATCCATGCTGGCCAAACGGGACCCCGGGCTGCTGCGAAGCCATCTGGCATGGATGATGCCTGGCTAAGCCAGCCAGGAGACTGGAGATCTCTGGCCTCGGCCGAGACTGAAAAGGTGACCGAAATGATTAAAAGCAGTACAAGGGTCAAATATGAACAACCAGGGAAACTGCAAGGTCAGCTTTGGTCGCATCGCTTTCACTGCTAACGGATCCATGCTGGCCAAACGGGACCCCGGGCTGCTGCGAAGCCATCTGGCATCGATGATGCCTGGCTAAGCCAGCCAGGAGACTGGAGATCTCTGGCCTCGGCCGAGACTGAAAAGGTGACCGAAATGATGAAAAACAGTACAAGGGTCAAATATGAAAAACCAGGGAAACAGCAGGGTCAGCTTTGGTCGTATCGCTTTCACTGCTAACGCATCCATGCTGGCCAAACGGGACCCCGGGCTGCTGCAAAGCCATCTGGCATCGATGATGCCTGGCTAAGCCAGCCAGGAGACTGGAGATCTCTGGCCTCGGCCAGGACTGAAAAGGTGACAGAAATGTTTAAAAGCAATACAAGGGTCAAATATGAACAACCAGGGAAAACCGCAAGGTCAGCTTTGGTGGTATCCCTCTCACTGTTGACGGATCCATGCTGGCCAAACGGGACCCCGGGCTGCTGCGAAGCCATCTGGCATCGATGATGCCTGGCTGAGCCAGCCAGGAGACTGGAGATCTCTGGCCTCGGCCGAGACTGAAAAGGTGACCGAAATGATTAAAAGCAGTACAAGGGTCAAATATGAACAACCAGGAACAACTACAAGGTCAGCTTTCGTGGTATCGCTTTCACCGTTGACGGATCAATGCTGGCCAAACGGGACCCCGGGCTGCTGCAAAGCCATCTGGCATCGATGATGCCTGGCTAAGCCAGCCAGGAGACTGGAGATCTCTGGCCTCGGCCGAGACTGAAAAGGTGACCGAAATGATGAAAAGCAATGCAAGGGTCAAATATGAACAACCAGGGAAAACTGCAAGGTCAGCTTTGGTGGTATCGGTCTCACTGTTGACGGATCCATGCTGGCCAAACGGGACCCCGGGCTGCTGCGAAGCCATCTGGCATCGATGATGCCTGGCTAAGCCAGCCAGGAGACTGGAGATCTCTGGCCTCGGCCAGGACTGAAAAGGTGACAGAAATGATTAAAAGCAGTACAAGGGTCAAATATGAACAACCAGGGACACCTGCTGGGTCAGCTTTGGTCGCATCGCTTTCACTGCTGACGGATCCATGCTGGCCGAACGGGACCCCGGGCTGCTGCGAAGCCATCTGGCATCGATGATGCCTGACTAAGCCAGCCCGAAGACTGGAGATCTCTGGCCTTGGGCCGCTTGCCCTGCCGTATCTGGGAACAAAACTCGTCGGAAACCGTGCCGGCAGCCTGCTGTAATATATATATATATACATATATATATATATGTATATATATATACATATGTGTATATATATATATACATATATATACATATATATATATATGTCCATATCTGGGTATTTTGTTAACATGGTGGAGACCTCTGGGGGACGTCGGAAACTGCAAGAGGAACCAAGCCCATTCTTCCAACACACCCATCTAGCATTATTTCAACACCCACTCCGACCTTGTAAATACATTCCTGTCTTCAATATTGCTTCAGGCATTGGTTCTGCACTTTGCTTTATCTTCCATGGCCCAACAAGTCACAAGTTCTGGGCAACGGCTTCGGGTGGGCCGGGTTAACTCGTGCAACATTCTAAGGGTTGGTGTCCCATTCTTTTCAACCATCGTTCTTTTCAAAAACCGGCCGTTTCCCCTGGGTTTTTGATGGTTTTCTTAAAAAAAAAAGGATCCTTGGAAAGAATGGTTGGAAGTGTTTTTTAGATTGTTTTTTCTTGGTTAGGATTGTGTAAAGCTTATCTAGGTCCTCGGTCCTCCAGTAGAGAGGTTAGAACAAGTTGGTACCCGATGTTTGTTCTGTAGTCTATTTTAGTAGGGGACCTCCCAACCAAAAAAGGTGTGAGAAAGGGCACTACTGGGGGACCTAGTTATATTACACATGCACGTAGCCTATGTTCTTCTTGTCCAGTGGTGTGTGTGGCCGGTGGAATAGCTCGAGCCAAGTAAATGTATTGAAGCTGGGCGCACCGGGCCCACAAGCGATTCCCTACATCTTCTTTTCAGATGGGACATTCCAGGAGATTCGCTTGGGGTTGGTTGCGGTTGGTTGGCCCCATGCGATGGAAATTCATTTTGGAACCCTTTCACACCTTGACAATCGAAATTGTCCGTCTGTCGCCAAAGAACCTGAATAGGACAAGTGCGCACTTTAAACCCTTGACCAACATAGTTGCCGAAGTGGTTGACCACCAACAGGGCCATTCGGCCAGTGCCAGCCCGACACATCTCCAGCGGATCCTGCTCAACATGTTCCGAGAGAATTCTGGGGTTGGTCGAAGGGAAATATGAACCCCAGCTGCTTTAACCGATTGGTCAAACAACTTCCAGCTGGTGTCCCTAGCATTGAATGAGTTGTTTAGTGCTCATCAAAGAAGAACATGAAAGGGCATGGCAAAGAAACTTGGTTGAGGTCCCGGTGGGTTACCCCCCCCCCTTCAGTACATTCCTGAGCTCGAGCGTTTCCATCAGCCCCACACCGGTGGACTCATACAGGAAAAGGGTGTCCATACATACATGTATATCTATTTTTTGTATGTACATATATGATATGATACCGATATATATATATACATACATATACACACATGTGTAAACATACATACAGCTCCCAAAAGGGCCAACCAAATTGGATATATACTAAAGAACAGGAAACAAAAGGGTGTGCCCTTTAACACTTTGATGATCAATCGCTGCCGAAGAGGCGAAAGGTCCAAGGTTAAAAGCATAGACCGACTGCCCGCCAACGATCCCTACTTGAGAAAAGCGTTGAGCCATGTTGGGCCCCCCTTCCTTACAGTCATTTTCATGAAACCCAGGCAACATGTGGGGGGACGGGTGCCTTTCATTCTTGGGGGCACGTCCGTTGCTCGGGTGCCTTTCGCCGAAGCGAGCCGGGCACTTGCCCTTCCCGGGAACCCGGGCGGCTGCGAAGGGATCCGCTGAGCCCTGGCAAGGGCAGGCTCAAGAGTATTTCCCAGCGACCTGGACTAAAGAAACTCGGTTGACGGTGGAAGGGGAGAACAAAAAATGTTTTTAAGCAGTGAAGTGGTTGGAGTTCAGCCACTAAGCCACAATAAGCAAAAATGCAAAATGTTTCCCAACAACAACCATGGAAAGACGCATCTTCGGCTCTGTGCACGTCTGTACACCAAGCTGCAAGAATCATCAAATGAGACTTGGTCCAAGGAAAAGACGCAACCTGGCTTTGAGTTGTATCAGTTGTGCAACGAACCCCGGAAAAACAGAAAGGGGAAAAGGGTGCAATTAAACAAATGGAAACAAGGTTGACATAGGTTGACGTTGTGCTCTGAAACTACATCCCTGTTGCTTGCAAAGAGAACCCTTCGAGTGCTTTGTCAGCGGATATCCACTAAGTGCTGCCTCAGTTAGTCAGGCAGCCGTATACGGGGCATCCCTGGCTTTACATTCGGACTGTGGCCCGTCATAGAGGACACTTGGGACAAAGCCTTACTATTCTGAATGGGACATCCACCCCTAAAAAACCATGGTTTACTTGTCAGTCCTGAATAGTGGAAACTCCTTTGGATGCAAAGACTTAGTTTGGCGTCTGCCAAATCTGACCGTCTCCCCCTACATTCTTTAGGGCAGTCAAACCCTTCGTGCAACGACTGCACCCATATCCCTAACATCCGCATCAACTCACTTCCTCAGTGGATTGGCCAAACTGGTTCTTTTCCCGTGAAGCTTTAACGGCGCTTGGTTGGCATTCGAGGGTCAGGACACGGCTGGGACCCCCCCCCAATCCCCAGGTACATCGCCCTCATCTTGCGTGTTCGTTCTTCCCATTTGAGCCCGACATAGTTTCGTCATGTGAAAATCCACTGCATCACCGGGATGAAGCACTGATGATAGCTGAGCCGTTTCCTTCACGGAAACTAAGGACTTAAGCTCATGTGGCCATGGGTCAAAATCCCGTACCCCCAGTGAACATCCCAATCCCCACTAAAGTAGACTAAAATGGATGGTGCACCTACCCCAAAACGCCATTGTTTTGACCCACAGCCATATATATATATATATATTGCGGGAAACAGCGTTAAACAGCGGGAACTGGGAAAGGCTTTGTATCCTATGGGCGCAGGCCGCACATTCTTTCCCTCCGCACGCTCTGCCCACGTTGCCGAAGGCCGAAGGTACCTTGGCCGAAGGGTACCATGGGCCCGTCCCCGTGACCGAATGTTCAGAATTGGAAGGCAGCCCCTTCAAAGTACAACTCAGATGTCCCACGACCATGTTTCTTAGCGAACCGGCTCCGATGTGCCTTCGGGCCAGCTTGGAAACACCAGGGAACTGGCGAGCATTGCCCTCCCAAACTGGGTCCCGCAGCTTCTGCGCCAGGAAAGCTCAGCTTCCATGATTGGAAGGGAATACCTGATTGGCAGCAAGTCATCCACAAACCGTCTCTGCACCCGATCCCTATGATTAACCGTTTAGTGGAGGTTCCTGAGGAGACATGGGCAATGTTGACCCAGGATGTATCAAAAGATAAGCCCAAAAGGTGATGTGTAAACTTTGTAAACCACTGACCATGGTGTCGTTTTTTGGTTGGACTCCCCAAACATGGACGGGCTTTCCTTCTGGTTCTCTTCAAAACCGACCAAACAGGGTACCAACTCCAAACGCGCACACCCACACAGCCACCCATATGGGGGGTGTCCATTTTTTGGGCAAAAAAAAGCAAACCAAACAACTGCGGTTTCCCTTGAGATTTTCCTTTATAACCACTCCACAGGTGGTATCCTCAACCCATGGCCACACAGCGAGCCAAGGCGGGGCGCTCATTCGCCAGGCTTGCCGCAGGGCCACTTCGGGAAGAGCTTGGACCGCACGCCCTGCAGAAGTCGATCGACGAATGTCATAGGGAGGGGGGGAGGGAGGGGAGGGGGAGGGAGCCCAAATAAAACTTCAATCAGGCCATAAGGGCAGATTTGAGCTCCCTCCCCCTCCCTCCCCCCCAACCCCCATGAGAATGGAGCCAATGGGGGCCAGTTGGCATACCCCGCCTCGTCGGCGTGGGGGTCGAAGGCGGGGGAGCTGGTCCCCGGCTTGCCGCCGCACCTGGGACCCGAAAGTAGGCCCAGGGCTTCTAGTTCCAAAGGCTTCTGTAGTAACACACAGGAGTAATACACCGGGTATTGACCCCCATTTAAGCACATGTCCGGAAAAAAAATAACGTTTTTTTGAACCATGCTGGGTCATGTCCCAAGGGTGGAATCCCAGGGCGTAATACAAAAACTGTCAGGAGGTACCTGGTTTTGTAAGGAACTAAGGGAACCATCCTGAACAAAAACATGTCTTGTTTGCAGAAAGTGGTAACTGGGATCCCCTGTGCGAACTTGTTGATTTTGATTGGTGTTTAGTGGGGATGACCACTTTTGGAGGGACCCCCGATCTCAAACTCAACCAGTTCTACTTAGATCCGGGATTCACACACCCAAGGTCCCTTATTCCGGAATTTGTCGGATGCCCTTGTGACAAGTGCAGCATCGCAAGCGCACCAGCCCCGCAAAATACCCTGACAATAGGTTCAGGTGTGTTTTTGCAGCAGAGCGACACTGATTTCCGTGCCACCGACCCCGTCTCCTTGCCGTAGATGGCTGCAACGCACGTGACGTGCTGAAACCACCTACCACCCAGAAGTATGCTGCCATGAAGCAGGCACCGACAAGCCTGCGGAGCGGGTCATTGCAGCCAACATGCAAACATTCCAGTGCTTCCGAGCAATGCCATACCGAACAGAAACGCTCCGTGACGTTTGGATCATGGACCAAAGTAAGCACTTTGACTCCTAGGATTTAATCTTTGAGCGTCACGGGGCACTGCCCCAATGGAACATCCCTGCCACACTCCTCCACTCATAATACGTGTGCCAGAAGCTGATGGTCGACTCTTGCGAAAAGGGTTCCAACTACCCTCTTTGCTAAAAAGGACACTTATGATTTCAACTAGTTTCCTAACCTAAAACTTCGGCAACCAACCGACGACAACCATCTTAAAGTGGCACAGGCGATGCTGAATGAGAGGCACATACTGGTGGCCCCTTGGTTGAAGCCACTGGCTTGCCAGAAAAGGGCTTGTCTCAAAGGTGTCCTTCTGGTTTCCCTTTTATCAACCCCAAAAAGGGACAGACCCCCGTTTTGGGCAACTGAGCCTCCGGGCATGTTCGGAACTTGGCTCAAACAGGTCACCTGGCAAAGAGAGCTTCCGGAGGCGTGCCGCTAGAAGCTGCCCGCAAGTTGCCTCAATTCTTACCCCCTACACACACCACCCACTTTTTCGGGGCATGATGTCAACCCTCTACTAGCAAAGAAGGTATTTGCATTGCAAACCGGGTTTTCCAAACACATACCCTAAAACACATGGTTTTGGGTAGGGGTTCCTGGAGTTGCCAACTTCACAACTTGCTATCAAGATATGGATGTGTGTCGCGGGTCAACAAAGGGGAACGCCCCACGCCCAAATTGGTGTTCTTTTGGCTTCCCTTTCACCCCACGCTAGACGCTAGAAAGGGTGCCCTCAAACAACAAGCACACAACCATAATATGTAAAACACATACCCAGGCATATGAGTCTCATACCTTCCCAGTGAAAGTATCATGCTTGGTTTGCTAGCCGATTCGCAACTTGGTTCCCAGGAAAAACCATATTTCACTGGGCTGTTGAAAACACAGGGTGATTCCAATATGTCATAATCCTTCTTGGGACAGCACTTGAAAAAAAAGAAAAAAGAAAAACAAACACTTTTGTGTCGCAATGGAGTGAGTTTACAGTAGGTTGTATTTCAACAGCCTAGGTTCCTTCCATTCTCGAATGTCATACAACATAAGATTGTTCTCTGATATCAATTCTATCAGGTCATAGAAGCCCAAGGGCTGAATGAAGTCGAATTAATACTTGAGTGGATGATCTACACCATAACTGCGAGGAAACTCGGTCGCAAGGCCTCCCCGGCTGACAAAGACATGCCTGCTTACACAATTGGAATGACTTGTGTTTGCCAACACGATCAAAGGCAAATGGCCTGGATGAGACGATGACTGGAGCAGCTTCATGCCAAACTTGCTGGAAAAGCAACTGGTCTATTTGTCTGCTTTGAGCTCACTGAGCGACCAAACATAAAATGCCTGGCACACCTTCCAGGCTCCCCCATGGGGTAGCCTCTGATTTGGCTCTCGCCCTGGCACACCTTGGGGTAGCCTCTGATTTGGCTCTCCCTTTAAGGCGGCGAGGGAATACCTGTCTAGGGTGCAGCTGAGTCAGAATCAAGCCTGGTACTAAAATGGTCTACCCAGAACCATGTAAAGAATTGAAAAGGCGGCTGCACCCGTTTATGGCTGGGATTGTCCCTTACTATCGTCTAATTGCTCCGGTTTTGATTGTGATTCACCAAAAGCTTCAACCGAAAAAGACAGTTGAAACGGCATAGGCTGTCCCTCGAGGAAGTCGGGTGTGCTGCGCTACGAACATTGGCCGCCTCCTCACGGTCGCAATAGCCAAAGAGGTTGCAAATTAGCTCGAAGTCCCTGGCGAAAGAGAGAGAGCTTTCACGTGGGTCTCCTTCCATTCGGGTCCAAAGGGATCGGCTGCCAGGCTGCCCTCTCGAAACAATGCAAAACGCACCCAGAGTGCTGGCTGTCCGTGGTCTCTTTTTTTCTCCCCCGACCACAGATTGCTTGTCTCTTGAACAAGATGTACTGCCTCAAAGGAGCAGTTCCACTATGGGAACAGTTTGGTTTGGGCTTCCTTTCAATGCTTCAAGGGGGTTCACCATTTGGACAAGTGAGCCAATGTTATTTGGTTGGTCGGGTCAAAGCGAAATAAGTTGGTCCACGGAGAGACTTGAGTCAAAGGCACAGAAGCAACGGAGTCTAGAGGCTGGGGTTAGTTATCAACATTCCATATTCCGCTTATTGAAACGCTTGCCCCTGCCGGTGAATGCAGGCGATACCAAAGTGGTTGATTCCCATCCCTGACAAAATAACGGGTATAACCCGCAGAAAGGTTGCCGTTCTCAACCTCATCATGCCCCACAACCATGTTTGTGGAAGCGCAAAAGATCCTGACAGCATAGAACCCATGTCAACGCAAGCGGGTCTCAAAAAAGGGGCAGTAAACATGTCATTCACTGTCATTCTTCATTCTCCCCTGCCCTTTTCAATTCTGTCATTCTGTCATTCTGGAAATCCATTCTGTCATTCTCCCTTTTCAATCTTCTGAGGCATTCTTGAGGTCCTGGAAGGCCACCATGGATAGGGCAGGTGAAAGCAAGAGTCAACTTCCAGCGAGGTCCTGTCCGTGGCACATGCATGGGATAGTCCAAGAAAGCGGACTACAAGAGAACCATTGGTGTTTGGTGGCTTTTGGGGTAGTTTCCGATGTATCTTCATGTCATGTGGTTGGTTTCGCAGGCACACATGGTCAAGCTTGTTTTTACATCCCGATCTTGGCGATGATGATCTATGCGCAACTAAGAAATGCGCCAACAGCTGAGTTTCACCCAACGTGAAATTGAAACATTCAAGAAGAAACTTGATGGAATTTGGGGATAAGGGTACCGCATAAAATGCACGGTCATCCAAAACCGAATTTCAGAAGGCACCCGTTTTCCTTGTGGGGATGCTGGGATGAACAGGGTTGTCAAACTTGAGAGTTCCTCGACAACCTCCAACTGTCCGAATCCACTGTAAAGCCAACAAGTATCAACAAATCGCCGTGTGACCGCATGCCCTGCCTCGCATAGACTGTCCTCACCAAAGCCTTCACATCCTCCGCTAGTGTGTAGGCACCTTGGTCTCTTGCGAATGAGTATTCCTGCCCGAAACTGGAAATAAAGAAAGGGTGCGGATTATGCTATGCTTTCGGTTTTCGCCTTGGCCAGTAAAATGCCGCATTTTACAGCATGTTTCACGAGATGTACGTATTTCACACTAGCCCGTCAACATCCCCAGCATCACCAGCAGGTCGTGTGTAGCGGGGCAGGTTTCAGGTAGGCAAATGGTCTGGTTGGCTATGATAGTCGAAGAAGCGAACATTCAACAAAGGGGTGCGTCAATCACTGCAAACATGAGAAACATGCAGGAGGGGTTGGCGGGGGCGCCAGCCTCCCCCCCCCCCATGATGCTTTGAAGAAGTGCATACAAAAGTACATGGCATACATAAGTACATAGATTACATACATACATACATTACATTACATTGCATTGCATTACATTACGTACATATACATACTGTCAACAACATTTCCCCCCTGGCAGCGCAAGTGCACATCCACAATTTGATTCTGACAACGTGCACTCCCAGTCTGCCTTTTGGATTCTTCAAACCTGAACTTAGTGCAATCCAGGATCTGGATTGCAGATGAAGATTCTCTGACAACTCTTTCTGGACTTCTTCAAATATGTACTTAGGGCAACCTAGCACATCCTGGATTGAAGATTGGAGATTGAAGGTTCTTGGACCACTTGTTCTGGAAATCTTCAATCCATCCTTTGGACAAATAATATGTGCCAGCACGTGCTAGCACATCCTGGATTGAAGATTGAAGAATCCTAGAGAGAGTTGTCAGAGAATATTCAATAAGTACAGATCTGAAGGTTCCCAGAAAGAACGGTCAAACATAGTCAATCTTCAATGCAGGATGTGCTAGCACGTGCTAGCACATCCTGGATTGCACTAAGTACCGATGCTAGAAGTTGAGTCTAAAAAAGGAGTGCATGTTTAGAGCCTCATTTTAGAAGCCGGAACGTCTGTTTTACATGCATTTTTACGGCCAACATGTCATTTTTGCCAAAAAGCTGAGTATTCCAGGGGGGGTACCCTACATATATATATATATATATATATATATATGGTACAGCGTAGCCCCCCCCCCCCTCCCCCCCAATGGTCATGGGTCAGACAAGTACCCCCCCGTGGTTGTGGTTCTGTGGTTGGGTTGTGGTGGTTTTGGGTTGCTTTAGAACTGGTTTAGGGTATATTTAGGGTGTATTTAGGGTTAGTTTAGGGTTGGCTTATGTTGATTTAGGGTTGATTTAGCGTTGGTTTAGGTTTAGAGGTGTACGGTTTAGGGTTTGGTTTAGAGTTGGGTGTATTTAGGGTTGTTTTAGAGTTGGTTTAGGGTTGGCTTAGGTTTAGGCTTTATTGTTTAGGGATTGGTTTAGGGTGTATTTGGGGTTAGTTTAGGGTTGGTATATGTTGATTTAGGGTTCGTTTACGTTTAGAGGTCTACGGGTTAGGGTTTGGTTTAGGGTGTAAATAGGGTGTATTTAGGGTTAGTTTAGGGTTGGTTTATGGTTGGTTGCGGGTTGGCTTGTCCTGCGGGTGGGGGTGCCGGGGTGTCGGGGTGCGAGTTCGGGGGTCGGGGTGGGGTGGGACCGTGGGTGCCAGGATCCGGCGGCTCGGGGTCTCGGGCCGGGGGGGTCCTGGGGGACCCATACCATATGGGGGCGGGGGGGGGGTAGCAACACGGAACACGGGACCATATATATACTCTTGCCGGAGAGGAGCTGGCCGTGCTGAGCGTGCGGCAAGCCAAAGCCAAACACAAAAGCCACAAGCCCCCTGCTGGAGAGGAACTGGGAAAGCAGAGGCTGCGAAAAGCCAAAGCCAAAAGCCACCAAAAGCCACGTGAACCAACGAAAAGCCGCAAAAGCCAAAAACCAACCTGCCGGAGAGGAATGGGAAAGCAAAGGATGCGAAAAGCGGAAGCCACCAAAAGCCACCAAAAGCCGCATAAACCCACGAAAAAGCCACAAAAGCCAAGAAGCCGAGAAGCCAAAAAGCCCCGAGAAGCCAAAAAGCCAAGAAGCATCAAGAAGACAAAATCTGAAAAAAACAAAAAAATACCCCGGCACGAGACCCGAAACAGTGATAGGCGGCGGTCACACGCTGCAGAGTATTGTGCGGGCTGCGCCGCAAAACGGCGGTTGCTGTCAGGAAGCTGCAACATCATTTTGCGGTATTTGCGCGCACATTCACAAAGACAAGGACACGGCCTGGAACAGACACGCGCAAGAGAATGCAGCAGACACGTGTCGAAGCCAGCGCCATGGTCGTGTGTGCGTGTGTGCGTGTGTGTGTGCGCGTGTGTGTGTGTGTGTGTGTGTGTGTGTGTGTGTGTGTGTGTGTGTGTGTGTGTGTGTGTGTGTGTGTGTGTGTGTGTGTGTGTGTGTGTGGGGGTGCGTGTGTGCGTGCGTGCGTGCGTGCGTGCGTGCGCGCGTGCGTGTGTGTAAGCATCACTACAAAAGGCAAGATCTGTGTGTTTGTTTCACCAGGGTGCCTGAGTTAGTGAGTTCGCTAGCTAGGTCTTTGTTCTCGATTGTGGCGCTGTTGCTGTTGCTGTTGCTGTTTTTGGGTGTTGTTGTTCAGAGTACCATCGAGACGCCGTCCGCAGCACAGAAGCACCATCCAAGCATGCCTAAAGAAAGGGAAACAAGCTCGCGCGGACAGGACGGGAATCGAGCCCGGGACCTTTCGCCGGAAACCCGTGCCGCCGGACCACGAGACAAAACCCACGGTCCCCGGAGCCGCCAAAAAAGCAAAAAAAATCGAGTTTGTGCGAGCCTGCGCAGTCGAAACGCACTTCAACATCAAGCAAGAGCAAGAATCTGCGGTAAATACCACGCGAAACGCTCGCGGACAGAAGTCGACACCTCACTTTGTGCAAGCCTGCGCAGTCGAAACGCATTTCAACATCAAGCAAAAGCACGAATCTGCGGTAAATACCACGCAAAACGCTCGCGGACAGAAGTCGCCAACTCACTTTGTGCGAGCCTGCGCAGTCGAAGCGCACTTCGACATCAAGCAAGAGCACGAATCTGCGGTAAATACCACGCAAAACGCTCGCGGCCAGAGCGGGCACCTCAATCTGGCACCAATGCCTTTTCTCTTACCGTAAGAACCCCTTAGTGTAGACACACTGTTCGGGGAAACATCCAACAAAAAGAGCGAAACACCATCCTAAAAGAATACCCCTCCATAAAGAAACAACCCTGCAAGGGTGAACTCGTCGTAAACCGCGAGGTGAGCTTTTCAATCTGCGCAGATTAAACAGATCCACTGGACTGCAGGGGGTCCGCAAGCGCCGCCTTCTGTGGCTGTGGCGTAAGGGGTGAAGAAGCGATACCAAAGGAAGCCCAGTATACCCAAAAGCCATATCGGTGGCTCTTTTTTTGAGGATATCAGTTTTCCCCAACAGCTGAAAGCTTTGGGGCTCCGGGGTGGTCCGGGGCGGCCCTGAGGTAAGGTTCCACGAGAATTCCACGAAAATTCCACCAGGGTTCTACCAGGGTTTTACGAGGTTCAGCGAGGGCTGCGGGGTGGTGCGAGCACTAAAAAGAGCACCGCATGCTGTTAGGGATATCACCTGAGCTTATTTCTGTTTTTGCGTGGTTTTAACGGGAAGCGGGTAATCCAAACAAATACCAATAGAAACAGACACAATGGCAAGTCCAAAGGGTGGATATCCGAAGGGCTTGGCTGGGGACTGTCCCTGTACCTCTACTCAGGTGGCTCTGCGAAAGCCCTGCCCATAATGGGCAAGTGGCACCTTGGTTGATTTTGAAGCGTTTCTCCCAGCACTGGGTGTCTGGCCCGCATAACCCTGGCTGACAAAGCGCACAAGCCACATTTTGAAAGATTAGGGTTTGGCCTGAATTTAAGATTTCAAGCTTAGGGTTCGGATCTTTAGTGTCGGGTTTAGAGTTTAGGATTCGGGTTTGGGGCGTGTTGATTTGAGTCGCAAGGTTCAGCTTTAAAACCCTGGCAGCGTTTCTGACGTGTCCAGTGACCAATGGTGCCAAGCCTCGCAATTGGGACTTCTGCCCTTCAGTTCACTACCCAAATTTCAGCTTCCGTTTCTGAGCCATTTCCCTTTTTGGAACCTCCAAGAGTGGCAGTTGTCGTGGACACCACCCGTAAATTCGCAACTTGTGAAGGGGAAATCCAGTGACCCCTGTCCACTTGGTGGTTTCCCATCTCTAATAACCAGGAAATTCAAATCCAGCCGACCTGCCCCAAAAACCTGGGGCCCGGAAACCGCCCCGGAGTAAGGCGCCAGCTGATGTTGTTGCACACGTAGTTGTGCAGCGTGCTGGGCCTCGCAGCCCAAATCCCCCCGGTGGGGGCCCGTTGCGAGGGCCAACGCCTCCACCGCAAAATGGCTAGCAAAGCCTCCAGGTCCTGAAAACAAAGCTGGGCTGTCCTCAGATCCCCTTGACATCACCACTAGTTGGCATGCTCAAGAGATGAAACCTAAGGGGATGGCTGGGCACGTCAGGCTTTGGGTCCTTGGACAAAGGCAAACAGCTGGAAACAGGTCGATTCAACCTGAAGGAATGGATATATAACAATATATATATATATATATCACGGCAGCGAGCTCGCCAGAAAAAGGCAGATGACTTGACCTGAAAGTCAGTGGATTTTTCCTCAAACACTACGGCAAGGGAATAGACAGGGCGACAGGGCGGAACACAAAATTACTTATTATAATAAGTCACTTCTGGAGGAGCTTTTGGCTAAACAATGTAAACACGTCGTTGTTTATCACTAACATGGTACAATCCCAAGAAGTGAGTCCGAACCGGGACTCCGGGAGTGAGTGCACGAACCAAGTGCCCACCCCCTACCTCTCCTGTTCTTTGGCCGAGTTGTTTTGCCGTAGCCTACTAGGGCTGAAACAATTCGAATGGGGTGGTCGTGCGGACAGAAAAATGTTTGGAGGCCGAAAGGGCCGTCATAAGCCCATTTTGAGAGCTGGATGGAAAACATGTGGAGTCTGAGAGTCTGGGGTTTAGTATTGGTTTAGTCTTTGGCTAATTTAAGACTAGTATTTGCGATTTTTGGCGCGTCTGAGGGAAGTTTTATAAGGGGTAGGTTGATTAATAGGAAGAAGGGATTACTTTAGAACCAGTTCTCCTCATGAGCTTACTGATGTAATTCTCCTGTAAATCCGCTTGGGTGTCTCAAGGCATGGGGGCCTATGGGGACCCATGGGGGCCCGGCAACGCCACGTTGGGGTAGCCGCGCTCCACCCTTGGTCGCGAGCGCTCGCGAGCCGATTGCGCTCGCAAAGCAGCCGCTTGAAAACGGATTTCCGGTGGCTTGCCATGGATGTGGTTTGAGACTCGTGGTTTCCCTAAAGCCCAAGATGAAACGGGTCTCAACCAAAACGAACACCCCCGGTGACTTTTTCCGAGACAAGTGCATCAAGAGAGCCCCCCCCCCCCGCCCCGGCCCGCCCTTCCGCGGCGGCCAACAGTTCACGCACCGCTGACTTCACGCATCTGAGACCTGCACATCAAATCATTGAAGGACTGCGGCAGACGTCGGTTGTCAATCGCCGTAGTGTTGGCCTCAATCGCCGTACGTTCCAAACAAAAGCATCCCTAGGGTCGCTTACATTTCGGTGCCCGGCCCCAGCAAGTAAATAAACAAGAAGGCCGGAACTGAACTGTGCTCCAGCAAAGCGGGGCACCATATGCTGGCAATAGCGTTACAAGCCGGAACAAAGGACTCCTCCAAGTAACCGTCATCTTGGTTGACCCTTTCTCCCGCAAGGTTCCGATAACTTGCCCAAACGAGTCTGGAAGTTGAAGCATTGGGCACCCGAAACCTCGACGGCTCGATGCAGGGCACGGGCCAACATTTCCCGAATCCAGTCTCCAACCTGCGGAATACCTCTGGGTGCCTAAACATTTCCCTGACGTGTCGCCATTGGAGCACCTTGTAACGAACGCGTAGGAAAGAAAGCAAGCAGAGCCTCTCGCTGAATGGCAACGCCGCGCCGGTTCACTCTCTCTCTCTCTCTCTCTCTCTCTCTTTCTCTCCCTCTCCCTCTCCGTTTTGAAACTGCGAGAACCAAACAAGAGAAAATACACACCGACCGACTGGACAACCACAAGCTGAAACGCTCGTTTTGTCACTTGTCGGTGAATTTGACATATGGGAGCACCCAAAGGTCAACCGAGAAACTAAGTGTCAGTCTTGAAGCAGCTGAAAGCGGCTCGTTTATGCATCTCCGCTCTGTCGCTGGCTGAGGGCCCTGCAAAAGGGTTCTCAAAGTAGTCTGCCTCGGGAGCTGAACGCGAGGTCGACGTCCAAAGTCGACCCCATAGTTGAGAAGAACGGGTACGTCTTTGTGGTTTTCCTCAAACGTGATCAAGGTTGAAGAAAGGTGGCAGATGTTGTTCACTGGTGGTAGTTACCGATATTTACCGCTCTCAAGGCATTCGTACAGCGCATGACAATGCTTCTGTTGCAGGAGTAGTACTTGATGTGCCTTCCTTAAGTTCGTGTCGGAGGGGCTAGGGGACATGCGGGGACAGGGATTTTGGTAACTGTGCGATTGACCAGCTTAAATAATTTCCAGCGCATGGCCTTCTTATCGCAAGCTGAAGACAGGCTGATTCCCCCATTGAATTTCAGCTTCCCCCATTTGTGTTTTGGAGCCCAGTGGTTTGGTGAAACAGCTGTACCTTTCCCATGCATTCTCCACAAGAAGGGGTTCAAATCACACCAATCCAGCCAACAAAGGCTTACCTCAATATACACCTCCATTTAGGGGGAGCAACGCTTTGTTCCCAAATCCCTTGTAAGCATTCCCTCAGCAGGTCCCCATCCCTGACGTCCCTTCCGCAAGTCTCCCGCCTGTGGCAGGAAGTGGCAGTCGGCCCTGAAGTAGTCTCCTGCCAACACCTTCGAGAAAAAAAAAAAAAACGGGAGCTTGCTTTGGCTCTGATAGGTCGCTCTTCCACTGAGGAAAAAAAAACGGGAGCTGCTTTGACTCTACTGAGGAAGGTCCAAACCTCTCGACGCTCATGGCCTTGGGAAGAAGCCAACTCAACGCCCGACTGTCCAAAGATCCGAAGGAATCCCGCCCGAGGCACCGAGGTACGGGCCAGCAGCGCAAGATGGCCATTGCCAACAATGTTGAGTATTGTTGAGCCCATATGAATTTCAACCCCAGTTGTTGTTTTTTGTTTTTGAGATTTTGGCATGGTTCTTGCCCCAAGAGTGGTCGGATTCCCCACTTAACCCAGAAATGGACACCCCCGTAAGAATATATGGGGGTTGATTCATATGGGGTCAACATTTCAGGCCACTGGCCAGTACCCGGGTCCCAACAGCTCCTTTTTCCCAGGGCTCAAATCCCAAGTACTGGCCAAAAGAAAGCAGTGCTTAGGGGGTGCTGGTGGGTTCACACTGGATGGACGAAATCCATTTCGCAGCACAGTTCACAGAAACTCAAAGGATTCTGATTCGATTCCCCAACGTAAGCAGTGAAACACCAAACAACGGTTTGATTTTTCAATCATGCTTTGTTTCACCGTGGTGGCCTTTGAGGGAATCCCCCGGTTCATTCCATTTCTCACTCCCCTATCGCGCCGATCACAAGTTACCTTGTTCTTCATGCGGGAGCCTGGCCTTGGGCAGCTCCGCCCGGAGGTAGGAGTTCACGTCGCAGGTCCGGTACCTTTCGCAATTTTCAGCCCGCTGATCGATTGGTTGGCCCAATTCGGATGGCTGTGGCTGTACCCGAAATTGAACCTTGTTGAAGGAACCAAAGACGAACACCTGCGTCAACCCTATAGCTCTGTATTGTTGAGCCACACCCAAATGAACATTCTTCGGTAAACACACATGCTTACCGAAGGAAGCCTACACAAGAAATCTGATGTTCGTAGTGCTGGAACTCATTGAGATAGGTCTGCTTAAGAACGTGTCACTTGCGCGTTGTTCCTGGAGGATATGATATGATATGATATGATACTGCGGGAGAACAAGAGCAAAAGCTGAGACCAAGCAGGAGAGCTGGGGAATATACGCAAGCTGAACACGCCCTGTGCATGAATTTGGCTCTTGGGCATGTAAAACCACTTTGGTCGTGACGCCTGACGGAGGCGGGTGAGGAGCAGTCTCCATTGACATGGCCGCATGCGCACTGCTTCGCAGCCTGCAATGCGCACTTTGGGCGGGTCGACTTTCAACAACTTTGCTCGCCCAACCCTCTGCGGACCGTCCGGGCTCGTCCTGCCTATACGGATTTTGTGTGGCACATTTCACTTCACTCGTGCAACCCTCGCGCACCTTCGCGTGGCGTTGCGCGCTTTTCAGCTTGCGCATCCATCAAAAGCTGAGCCCTCCGCGGTCTTTCGGTGGGTCGACCTGACACACCGTTTTTGCTTCTTTATTCTCACTTCTCGCGGAAGCCTCGCGCTCCTGGGCTGAGAGATCAGAGAGAACAAGAGAGAGGCTGAATGAAAAAAAAAAGCCAAGGAAGGGAGGAAAAGACAAAGAGAGAGAGAGAGAGAGAGAGCGGGAGAGCGGGAGAGAACAATAACAAAAAGCGAGAGAGAAAGGCAAAGACAACCAGACAGATACAAATAAAGACAAGGAGAAAAAACAGAAAGACAGCGAGAAAATGATAAACAGAAAGAGGAAGTCAAAAAGAAAGGGACGATGAAAATAAAGAGACAGCGAGAAAGAGAGAGAGGGAGAGAGAAAGAGCAACAGAAAGAGGACAGGAAAAAGGAATATGCTACCGACAAATGAAAAGGCCTTCCCCCCCCCCCCATCCAAAAAAAAGAAAAGCCAAATTGCTAGGAGACAGGGTGGACAGGTCGTTTTTGCAAAATAATGGAAAGATGACCAGAAGAGATGGGAATTTGTTGCAAGCCATGAAAGGCCTTTATGCGACTTTTGGGAGCCCCCCCCCAAGTGCTTACTGATGTCGTTTTTGATACACACTTCACCTCAATGGTGTTTTGTTTCGGCCCCTCTTTCTCCCCTACTCTGATTCCCCGGCACTCGCAAAAAAAACACAAAAACGGTCCGGGCACCAGGTCCTGTACTGGTCGCTCTCGCGCTCAAAGTGACCTTCCCTCTTGGAGGTGTTCTGACGACAGCTGAAGGTGAAGATGGAGTCAAGGCCAAAGACCTGTCGATGCCCCGCTGCGAAAGTAAATCTGGGAGCCCAACAAGCCCACAAGGCCATTTTTGTTGGAGGAAACCAGGGTAGAGGAGCCGCATCCTAGGATCTCCAGTCAGGTTTCATGTGCTGGTGGTTCATTTTCTGCTCAGAGTCGCCGGAAGTGGGGTTGGGGGCGTTGGATCCTATACGTATCTTCTCTCTTGCCCCCAAGTACCGGTGCTTGCCCAGCCGCTAAGTCCACTAAGTTTCAGGGGCTCTTCATCCCTGTCTCGACATGTGGCTCAAGCCTCATCATTCGGTTCTGGAATCTGCTTGAACGTGGGCACCGTAAGAAATCGCTGCGCTTTGGTGCTTGCTCTCATATATATGGTCGGCAGTAAGCTGTGTCACGTACCTTCACGGGAAGGCCACATAAGTAGCCAGAACAAACAGCTCGGGATATTTGCGAAGTGTCGTCTTCTTGTTCTCGGGGGGAGCGGTCTCAAGACATGTATGGCTTGAGTGTGGCTTCGGGCTGAATTCCGAAACCAGCAGTCAAGGGGGCACAACACGTGCTCAAAACAGCCAATATATTTTCGCTTAGGGCAACAGAATGTTGTTTAAGCAATAGTCTGAGCAAGTTACACTAATTCAGCAACTGAAAGTAAGAATGCCCCTCACTTTGGGTGGCCCCCTCCCCCCGCACGTGCTTATATATATGTGCTTATGTTACATGCAGTTTCCCATCTAAGAATCACAAGGACTTTGCCCGAGTCCCTGAATGTTGGGACCTGATTAGTGGTCCCCCTCGCTATTGCTACCCTGCTCCCCCCTCACCAAGAAAATGTTCCGTGTCAGCTCAGGCTAGAAAAAGGAAAAGCACCCCCCTGCTTGTTCACCCCTGAAAAGGCCTCTCCGAGTAGCACTCACCACGCCCTCCTCTGTGAAAGTTCAAAGGTGACAAAAGTGAGTATTTTGTGCACTGCTACGCTCTTTCAGAGTGCCATGGATTGCCGTAACATGCGGAACGAGCAACTGTTGCTACTGCAAGTTGCTCGAATATCAAGGTGTCCTTCTTTCAAAGCCAACCCCCCTAACAAGCGAACAAAAAGCTGACAGCTTGACAAAACATGATGCTCAAGTTACTTCGGTTGTACCCTGGTATGTCAAGCAGGGGTTGTCCTATGCAGCACGGTAATTTTGATCCCTGATTAAAAAGTCTAGGACAGGCTTAGCCTGTCCTCACAACTAACCACTTCCTTTTGGAGGAAGATAAGATAGGCGAAGCTCCAGACCGACGCCCCTCTCCTGGGCGCGGAAGTCATTCACCGCTCGGTCATACCTTGCGAATCGAGCACTGCTCACAGTGTTGCCCGCTTGGGAATGAACCACCGACGTGCGAAGCGACCCTAGACACGGGAGAAGTGAGCCCCCCGAGTTCCGTGAGTCCTATGGGACTCCCAAATGGATCGACCGGATATGTTGAGCGATCCAATGGGGTGACCTAGAACTGGGGTGGTCCCCCCCCCCCCCCAAAACCCAATTTTGCAACAATTCTATGGGGTCGGGTGAGGAGGATTCCAAGGGTCAACCTCTCCCCCCCAAAAAATGGCGTGAGGAGGATTCAAGGGTCAACCCCCCTCCCCCCCCCCACAAAAAAGAAACAAAACAAAGCATTTGAAGGGTGCCCCCCAAATCAATTTGAAGGGGCGGATATCCCAATCCCCAATCCTTCCAGCCGAGGAACGGATCTCGGAGGAATGTGAAGGCAGCCTTCCGGCCGTAGTACTGCTGCCCCACCTCCCGGGGAAGGTACCTCGAAACATGGCGTCCGGAAATAGGCGGGAAACATAGGTGTCGATCTGGTACAAGAAATGGCCCTGGTAAAATGGAATACAACAAAAAAAAAAACAATCTCAACCAGTGTCATCTATTTGTACGCAAACTAACCCAACTGACCCTGGTAAAATGGAACAATAATAATAATAAAAGCAATCTCAACCATTGTCATCTATTTCTACGCAAACTAACCCAAAAAGAACACCTATGCAACCAGGAGTTTACACATCAGGATGCGCAAACCCAGTCGGAATGACCTCCATACTGCCCAGATCAAGTTGAGACAGGCATTTCCTAAACACACACCACGCCAAATCCCAATCACATTGAACCTGGGGTCCCCATTGCTTTCCCCAGACAAGCAAACACGAAGGTTTAAGGGACAGGTTGTGGGTCAAAAATATGTTTGGCCAAAATGGCGTCTGGCTTTTCCTGGCCACTACATGTTCAAGGGCTTAATGTGGGTCCCTGTGATTGTGGGTAGGAAAAGCAAGACATGGACATATCCTGGCTGAGTTTTGACCCATACCCATGTCGCCTCTCCTTTGAGCTCCCCTCTCGAGGGCCCAGTCCTGGCCCTAGGTGTGGAGTTGCATCGGCATATGGGTCAAAACCCAAGTCGCTTAGCCCCCAGTGAACATCCGATTCAATCCAACCACGAAAATAAAGTCCAATGGGATCCCATTTTGGTTGGTAGGTGAATTCCCCACCCATTTTAGAACCTATTTTTGTGGTTGGATTTCGAAACCACTGGTACCATGTTGGGCTAGGTGCACCACCCATTGTTTTGACCCACAGCCACATAGGCAAATGCCGAACTTTGCATCTCCAAACAACCGATTGAGGGCCTCTTCATGAGACAACCATCTGATCAAGCTGCAAACAAATCCAAATTCCAAAAGCGCGCGGCAAATGGGCAAGTCACGGCCCAACAGAACAACCCTCGTATTTTCCCTGCACAAAAGGCTTCAACGGACCCTTTCACGTGATCCCCTTCTGCATAATTGTCCGCTTGACTCAAAAAAGGACTCGGAGCGTGCAAAATGGCAGGGAGCTACTTTTGGCTTCCTTTTCAACCTGCCTCAAAATTAACCCCATCTCATTTGCTGAAAGGGGAGGAAAGACAGGTGATCACCTTCTGGGGGCCACTGAGGATGGGCACCCAAGGGGAAACCAAGAGCTCAAATCCGGATCCATTCGCTGCGGGCAAGCAAATGGATGTTCATCCACCCCAAACTGGGATCGCCATGCAACCCGTGGCCATTTCCATGGCCAGCCCAGCCCCGAATCCCTCGATTCGCAGTGGCACTTGGGCGGGGTGTAGTAGAGGTGGCACTTGGTGATGGGCGAAAAGCCCCGGAGCACGGGGTCCTGCACCGAACAACTGAGATCCGCGAAAGCTCGCCGTTCCCAAAAACCTGGACACAAAAAGCAGGAGGGATCCTTACATTCTTGTAAATTGTGGTTTCCCTTTAATTTGGTGGAAAAAGCCATGTTTCAACTGGGCAAAATGTATCTTTTAAGGAGTCCTGCAACCAGGAAGTCCGCACGGGTAAAGCAGGGTTTTTTCCACCAACAACCGAGTTTAACCAGGGTTTAAAGGGAACCAAAGGGAACCCATCAAGTTTGAGGCTCACCTATTCTGAGACACCTATAAATGAGAAATTATGTTGGACACCTGTGAGAAATCAATGAGAGAGACCACTTTTTGGCGTGACTGGCCCAAGCAAGAGAGACCACAGGGTTGAACCTCACAGCTATCTTAGTCTTGATCCTAATCAAACAGCTAGTTTTGCTTTGGACTACACATGTTTGTTGCTCATGTTTACGGTAGTAGGCATTACACAAGAACTAGGGGTTCAAATCCCCAACCCACCAATCCAACCTGCCAAATGGGGGACACCTGAAAAACATTCGAATCAGCTTCCTTCTAGGTGGCTTGGTTTGGTCGTTTTGGGGTACCTCCCCAGTTTCACGAGCCGCTGGGGTTCAGATTGGGTCGAGATTTAATTTGGGATTTTTTTTGTTTTATTTTAGGATTTTTTTTTGTTTTCCGTCCTGGCTACTAAAATGCTGTAATTTACAGCATTTTCTCGCGAAATGTACGTATTTTACGCTAGTCCGTCAACATCATCAGCATCGTTTTCAACATCCCCCGCATGTCCAGCCAACATCGCCAGCATCACCAGCAAATTGGGGTTGGGGGGGGGCACGTAAAAGCCACAAAAGCCAAAAAGCCGAAAAGCCGCCGACCCTGAAAACAAAAATAATTCCTAAAAAAAAACGAAAAAAAATCCTAAAAAAAATGGCCCTCCGTTCAGATTTAGGGGTACCTGATTGAACAGAGGTCCCGTCAAGCCACCGACTCGTCGACCCATGTGGGCACAGTCCATCATGCCCCAGAGCGGCGCATCTGGGACCGCCTACGGGCGAAGACGCAAAAAAACGAAGGACCTGAACCGCCCACAAATCACCCCCCAAGTCTTGTTCCTTTGTCCGCAAATTGGGAGTTGGGCTAAGGTGGTTTGCAGGACATCACGGTTGGAAAGCTTTGAAAGGGCCCATGTCAAGGGAATCGAAGTACTTGGCTAACTTGGAGGCATGGTGCGAGATTTGGGCTGGAGCCCTGCCGTCTAAACAAGGCCATGTGACATGGGAGCACAATGCGGAAAACAAAAAGGTCAAACCGTTCTACAACCCACTGCGCAAAGTAAACGACCACATCAAATCAGCCCATCTCGTGTTGATTTGAAGCTCAAGGAATCGCTCGTGAATCTCCTTTTGGGCTCCGTGATTCTCAGGAGCGCATCGGTCGGGCTTAAGTTGTGCTTCCACATCGCCCAGGGACAAGAGCTAGATAAGCCTATGGAGAGCTAAGATAACATAACACCTAAAACGCGGGTCCTCCAAAAGGAGGGTCCTCTAAAAAGGCATGTCTGAGATGATGAAATTGTCAGTTTAACCCAGATTCGCACCTCAAAGAACCTGAGCATGGTTAACCTTTTGGGTCCTTGACTAAAATTGGACCAAGGACCCTAAGGCTTAGCAGGTCCTTGCGCATGCCCAACGCTTGAAAGGAATCTACAAGATGGCCCTACATCCTGGCGATGGCTCAACCGCTCGAAACCCAAACCGGTTCCAAACCCGTGGGTCGGGGCCTCTCGCATAATCTCCAGCTCCTGTGTTGGGAGACTCGGAAAGGCTTGGCGCAGCTTGGCTTCCACCAACACTTTGACGTTGGAAGGGGAGCAAACAAATATATATTTTTTAGCAGTTAAGTGGTTGGATTTCAACCACTAAACCACAGTAAGCAAACATGTAAATTGTTTCCCACCAACACCCAGGACCCGAAAGCAGACGCTTCAAAACCAATGAGACAAAGGTTCGCTTTCAAGCCCGGCTCAAATGTTTAGTGACCCAAAGACACCGCAGATGCTTGCTTCGCTTCTTCCAAGCTAGGAGTTGGGGTTATGTTGAAGCAGTCATACTTGCAAGTATACCCTCTCATATACCACAAGCTTCTCATGGGTATACCCTCTCAAAGAGACTTCAATAGAAGGTAGTTGCGCAACCCATGTGTCCAGTACCCTTCCCGAATTGAGCCAGGGGTTTAAGCTCAAGCCAAGCGCTATGGATTCACCGCTTACGGCTGCATGGGAAGACCTCAGGGTCCGAAACGGCGAAAAAAGAGCCTGATCTGTATATACAAGAATTCCAGTCATGACATAAGGAATCCAAAGACAAGCTCATTCCTGTTTGATCCGGGTGGTTACTCAAAACCACCAACTCGGTGAGAGCGGCCCCCTTGCAATTTCCATCGCCAATCACGGGTTGCTTGGCGCCTGGACAGTCGCACACTTCTTCATGCTTGGGTTGCCATTGGTCCATGAAAATTGTGGACAATCATCTCCTGTAGGCAAAACATGGAAACCGCGGCAGGCATCAGGTCTTCACAAAGCAACCTTCTTGTGATTTCTAGTGGGTCCAACGGAAGCCAGCGTAGTAGGCAGAGGACACCTTTAGGAGCAGGTGAGGGAGGATATACATGCCTTCAGGCTGCATTGGCAAAAGGTGCAAACTTCCTTGATTGAGGTAGAGGTCTCAAACTTCCTCTGAAGGACCGTTTTCGCATCGCCGGATTCAGTGCTTCCCCTGGCCTGGTCAGGCGCCCTTGACTGGAAGGACTCCCAGACCTCGCGCGAACCACGTCCTCTGGGTCTGTCTATGGGCGCCCTTTGCTTGGCTCACTTGCCCCTTAGGGACCCATCAATAAAAGGTGATCACCTTTTGGGACCCCTACAAATAGACCAAACAGGGAAAACCAACAGGTCAAAAGGTCGGCTTTGAACAACTGAGTTGGGGAAGTTTAAAGGGAAACCCCCACATTGTTTGTTGAGGGGAGGGATGCCCCAAACAAGACTCCAGGGATCGACTGCCATTTACAGCAACATCAGGGGAACATACACAATCTCAAGGACGCCCCGAAACGCCCTTTAAACCATCGCTAGGCCAACTCAAAAGCACACACCCATTCGGATTTTTCCTGGGGGAGAGGAGCCAGTATGAGCATCAGGCCTGTCATTTGCCCCAATGGTCTCCCCCAATTTTGACGCATACAGGGCAATGCGGGCCCAGCTGTTCCAAGAAAAGGGGTTGGGTCAATCAAAGGGAAGTAAAGGGTCCACCCAGGGCCATGAATGACATCTTGCAGGGCCTTCGAATTTGGACTCGAGCGAGCAGAAATCTGGCCTGAGGGGAACTTGATTGAAACCGCTTCCGACGGTCTAATCTTTGGTCATATGGGTGTGCGTTTCTTCAGGGCCCCCAAAAAATGGTGGTTTTGGTTTCCGTTAAATCCGCAACACATGGGTACGCGTACCCCCAATTAAAATACACACCCCGTGCGCTTGCATTTTGAAGGCTGTGGACAGGGAGCCTGCGTTCTTTGTATTGGGGCGAGGGGGGACCATTGGACATGAACATGATGGTTTCGCTACGGGAAGCAAGAATAAAGCCGGCCATCAGATATTGATAACGGCTCAGATTGGGACGATCAATCCGCGGGCAAGAGCTTAAAGGAAGGCCTCTACTTGCTTCTAAGTCAACTTCCCAATAGTGGTGCATTCCCTTTAAGCCCCAACAGGGGATGAACAACGAAGAAGCATCTCGAGCAATGGAAGAGTGGGAGAATGTGTCCAAGGGCTTGAACCGGTGAAAAAAGGACACCTTAGGCAAACAAAAATAGAATAACAAAACTTAGAAGCAAAACACATATATATATATATATATATCTATTTATTATGTTTTAGGGGAAAAAACACGTTTTGGGATCGTTTTGGGTGGCGCCCACCGAAAACAGCCAAGGAAGACAAACCTTTTCTGGAGATGTCCCAAGCTCCGCCTTGCGGACCCATAGAAACAAGCGAGCGAACCGGGAATTCCTCAGGAAATGGACGAAATAAGAATATCCTGTAGAATCGCCGGATTAGCTCTTGGTTCTTATTAGAAGCAATTCGCAATTCTGCATTAATAGCTAAAATTGACATCACCACGGATTTCCTGTAGAATATCCTGTTGCTGATTTCTTAGAGGGATCTTTTGTTTTAAATGGGGTGATGCTCTGTGGAAAAGTGAGCCTTGGGGCCGATCATGATGATTGTCCAGGGGTTGGGCCAACTTTCTGTACACATGGACACCCCACTCAACACCCTACAGGGTTCCACTTTTTGGAAGCTGCTTCAAAAGGAAAGCCAAAAGAAATACCACCATTTTAGGAAAGACCCTTAAAAAGACACACCCCTTGTAGCCCCGCCCGTGAGCAACCGCCGGACACCCCCATCTCTCGCTTAGGTCCGAGCCTTTAGCCAGGCTGCGGTGTTTGAGCGCTCCAGCGCCAGGGCGGCCTCAGCCATGCAGCCTAGACATTGGCCCTGCAACCCTTGGCGCCGTGGCCTGTCACTTCCGATCCAGAGTGGCCAACCAAAAGTCCAGTCTGGAACTGTTTATTCACTTCTAAAATGGGTCCAAGCCCAAAAGGTTTTTCAAGTCCATGATCTATGCCATCAAAAAATGATTTTCAAAGCCCAAAAAGATTGAAGTCCAACTCGGGGATGGCAAAAAAACAAACTGATGGAATTGCACCATGCACTTTCGCCCAACTCTACCCTTGAAAACTTTCAGTGAAAATGGACCATGGGAAAACCAACTTCTGAAAGTCCGGTTCGGAGCGCTGCGAAGTGAAGCTACGATTGAAAACCCGAAACCGAAATCAGCTGCCCCCAAATTGGTGGTTTGAATGGGCGTTCTGGAGGGAGTGCGCCCCGTTTGCCCGGGGCTCAAATCCTCAAATCACCAACTAAGGGTTGCCTGAAGTGTCAAAAGCTCGGCAGGTACTGAGATAAAAACAAATCCGAGACGAACTTCGATGACGGAATCTATCTTTGGCCAGTCAAAAAATGGAACCTGAAAAGAAGCCCCTGAAAGGTGTTCCTCTATCAGGGACCCTCTTAAAGGTTCTGCGTTTGCTTTGGGACAACCACTGTGGCCTGACAATGTAGCATCCTGGTAAGCTATGTACTAGCCAAGCACCCAGAAAATAAGTTTCTCCATGCCCCAAAAGGGAACCGGAACGGCGGCCAAACAGTTTTCCTAAGACCCTGGTTTCTTATTGACAGTCTAAGGAAGACGGCATTTTCCATCGTGACTTTCTCATTTTCCGAGTGGATGGCCCGAAATCTGCAACCGAAATCACCTTCCCAAAAAGTCTAAAGTCCAAGAACTCGGGACGCGAGTATCAACCCACTAAACAAAAACACCAGATGCCACTACATCCACTAAAAGCCCACTGAAAAAACTCTAATCAACACACTAAACCAACCAAAAAAAGAAAAAGCCGCAAAAAAACACTAAAAGCAACTAAAAAGCCACTAAACCAACCAAGAACCACCCATAGCTTCAGGCTCCCCATACCCATGGGCTGATTCTTAGCGCTTGAGCCGCTTGGGTCTCGGGCCATCTCCACGGTGTGCCCAAAGGTGCAGGGCACGTGGGTGAGCACAATGTCCTGCAACCAACCAACCAACCCAGCCCTAGGAAGAAATGAAAACAGCCCCGTTTTATGTTTTTGTTATATATATAATGAAAACAGTCCAGTTGTTTTTTGGAAGGACCCCCCTTGAAGTTTAGGGGGTGGGGTTGGAACGCCCTTTCTATGGCATGGGATAGGCTTGTCATTTCAAAAGGGTCGAATCCACAAGAGGAAAGTCATCCGAAACCTGTCAGGATTATTGGAGGTCGCCGGTGCGCAGAGGGGATCTGCACAGCTATCTTGATCAAAGGATTGATTTTGCTTTCATGGAATGGGCACGGCTCGACGGCGGTGTAGCGTCTGTTCCAGAAAAGCACCAAGTTGAAAATAAATCAATAGAGTGAAAAGGATGATGCAGACATCGCGCGTTGGCGCCACAAACAAAGCCAAGCAAAAGAAAGCAAAGGCCTGCTCAATATGATCTTTGTTTTTGTTGGTACCCCATTTGTATGTTCAACCAACAAGTTTCTCTGTCCGAGGCCCCTAGAAGGGTAAAGTTGGCCTGCAAAACACCACGCCCGTTTTGTACAACTAGCCAGAGAGAGTATCAACAACTGCTTCAAGCGAAGCCTGGAAACAGCCAACACACAGGCGACGCACAGTTGCCAACATAATACCCAGGAAAGCACGCCCATCGCGTGGCTCTTTTCCATTGTTTGAGGGAAGTTAGGGAACCATTCAAACCACAGGTGGTACTTGGCCCACTGGCAGTTCTCACTTCCGATCGAGAGGGGCCAAAAAGAAAGTCCCGGACCTTCGTATTTGGTGCACTAAGATGGGAAGAAAGGGGGGGTCCAAAGTGCCGAAAAAGTTGGACCCAAAAAGCCGAGACAAGTCCAAGTCCAGTTTCTCCGCCGGCATTCCCAAAAAGAAAGTCCGAAATTGCGGGATCCCGACATCCCTCCCCGCTCCTTCTGAAAGGGCGAGTAATTGGGCCTCCGAAGCCGTTGGCTCCTAGCCATTCGGATTGGTGTTGGTATGGCGAGGAAAAACAGTATTTTTCTACATATATGTACATATCTATAGACACACACACACATATATATATATATCTATCTATATATATATATATATAAGAAAGAACATGGGCAAAAGCCCAGATGTGTCCAGCCGGGCCCCAAACAGCCAAATTGTGAACTAGGTTCTCCAGGAGAGAGGTTAGAAGAAGAGTAGCCTTTTTTCTGTGGTCTATTTTAGGGGAACCCTCCCCCAAAAAAGAGGAGAGAAGGGCACTGGGGGACCTAGTGAAGCCGGGCAAAAAAGAATGCAGCGCTTCAATAGACCTCTATCCAGACTCCAGCGCTGCCGAACCTGGAAGAGGAGCAGCGAAAGCTGCTGCAAGCATGTCAGATCGCACACGTACGAACTCGCGGGGGGGTCATGCTTCTGGTTTCAGAAAGCAGGCGGCATCGGCGCAAGTTACTTCTAGAAACAGTTTGGATGCAGCTTTGTGGATCCATCCCAGAAGAATATGAAAGGAGTGTTAAAAGATTGCAAAAACAAAAACTAACTGGGACGAACACGTGAAATCCACAAACACCGCATCCACACTGTGTTCTAGAGTACTTGGGAAAGTAGATGGCCCTGGTAGATATGATTAAACACATGTCTACCAGGGCCCTAACCTGTGGCATCCATTAAAAAAAAAAACGTGAAACCGCCCAGTTGCCCATGAAAAAGGTGCCCTTGAAGTTGAGCAGTCTCACTTCTTCAGTGGGTTGGGTCAAAAAACAAACACTCTTGTTAAATTTACTCCTCGGTTGCTTTCTGCTCCCCTGCTAAAAGTTTTTAGCAAAAGTTAAATGGAAAGCCCACTAGTTGGCAAAAAGTTGAAGTCCTAACATCCAAAATAAATGTAAATTTGCCACACCGGTCCGAACCTTTCAAAGCGACCAAAGTCCGGTCGAGAAAACTCAGGGAGTGCTACAATTTTCGCGGGACTGCCACGCGACCTGGGGAAGCGCAGGTCCAGAAGCTGGCGCTGAAGCAAGAAAAGGGTTCCTCGTTTTGTTTGAGGTTGGACCCCACTTAAAATGGTGGTTGTTCCTGTTGGTTTTCCGAAATTCGCTTAAATCCCACAAACAAGGGGTACCTCTCAAAAAAAAACACACCAATTTGAGCGTCAGCAAAGTTGAGCCACCTATTTTTTAAAGGTTCTAACAAAGGCAGCCGAAGCCTCCTGGAATCCTTTTCCTTGAGCACAGGGTGGGGGGGGGGGGGGGGTGTTTCAACAAAAAGCATGCCCAAGTCTGAAAGTTGAACATTGCAGAATAGCCCAGCAAGCGGTGCTCACGGAAACACGCATACATATATTACATGCATACATATAAAAAAAAATAATATCGCTGGACTCTTAAGAGCTCTCCAGAACCCCCCCCCCCCCAAAGCCCGGCACACTCCTACTGGCAGCTCCGGGGGTTAGCGGAATCAGGCGCAACAAGGTTTTGACTGAAGGAAACCACAAGGGAGGGATGTCAATATATATATATATATATGCTACCCCCCCCCCCAGGGACCTACCTTTTGGTTGCCTCTCCAGTGCATGTTTTGCCCATCTAGGACTGGGAGGAACGATCTCTCAACTAGGACCAGGACCAAATGAGACTAGAATCCAGTATCTCTCAAGTGGGACTGGGACCAAACTAGGACTAGACGACCCACCTCAGATTCTTACAAAAAAATAAACTTCAAGTATAACTTCCTCTGTAATGTCCTGTATAATTTCTAATTATTGCAGTAAACTAGGGAGCAACCTAGCACTAGAACCAAGGATCTCTCATCTAGGACCAAACTAGGACTAGACCATTTAAGTCTACTTCTTATAGTATTTGGATGTCAAGTACTACATTCTGGTGGAAAGAAAATCATGTTTAATATTTGGTTTGAAACAGAACAACCATAAATTATGATTGGATATGTTCTGTAATTTTATTCTACTGTTCAGATAGCAGTTGCATAGAACTTGATTAATATATTAACTACAATTCATAAGGAACTTCCTTTGTATTGTCCTTTGTACGTTCTATTTATTTCAGTAAGCTAGGACCATACTATACTAGGCCTAGAACTAAGGATCTCCCAACTAGGAGTAGGACCAAACTAGGACAATCTAACTCTAGTTCTGAAAGTGATTGAATTTCAAGTACAATGTTCTATTGGACAGGAATCTTTTGTACCATTTAATTTGACATAGAACAATCAATACTTAAGTTCGAATCTGAATCGAAATTCTGGCTGGAGTATGTCCTTCTTAAGCTCCATTGAATTTCAAGCAGAAATTGGGTCGAATGTGATAAAACATACTAAGTGGAATTCATAAGGAAAGAATCCAAAGGTCCAAAACTTGTGTCTTTTCACTAGTCCTAACACTACCATGGTCAGAAATCACCGTCAAACACAGCGTTGTGTAGTGTTTTTCATACTCAATTCACATCTCCACCAACGTACACTCGCTAAATGCTCGATTGAATTTGAACACAATTTAATTGGGACTCAATACGGAAATATTTGGTCAGAATCCTAATGGTAACCAAATCTGAAATTTTGAGTTTAAATAGAGTTCCTTTCCCAATATGTACTTACAATTCAATTAGAGCTTTAACAGGATTTGATAAAGAACCCAAGCCTGTATTCAACATTCAAGAATCAATATTCTCTAGACAAGTCTTCTTTGCAGACGCGAGTCCAGGCCCGAGTGAAACTCATTGAAGCCAACTGAAATTTCAGTTGAGCCTGGGTTCAAAATTCCCTAGAAAGCTTTGGCCTACAAACTTGAATATGGGCCTAGATTGAAGCAGATTGAATGAATAATCATGACTTGGATGCTTGCACAACACTGTGCCAAAGTACAGCCGCGCAAAGTGCAATGTTGAATTTGGGTCTCGATTTAAGCCGATTTAAACCGATTTAAATTTAAATCGGGCATGGATTCAAGATTCAAGATTCAAAAATCCAGGCCAAACTTTTCCAGGGAATCTTGAATCCAGGGTCCGATTTAAACCGATTTAAACCGATTTAACTTAAATCGGGCATGGAATCAAGATTCAAGACTCAAGAATCCAGGGCAACATTTTTCAGGGAGTCTTGAATCTTGAATCTTGAATCCATACCCGATTTAAGTTAAATCGGTTTAGATCGGTTTAAATCGGACCCTGGATTCAAGATTCCCTGCAAAAGTTTGGCCTGGATTCTTGAATCTTGAATCCATGCCCGATTTAAATTAAATCGGTCAATCGGTTTAAATCAAGCCTGAAGCTTCCAGAACGTCCCTGGAAATGCTTCTTTTTCATTGCTCTCCCCAAAGCCCAAAAAAGGGTAGAACACCCTGCAAATACCAGTGAATTCTTCAAAAAGGTAGGTCCCTGGGGGGGGGGGGGTACCATATATATATATATACATATATATATATATTATATTATATATATATATATATACATGTATATGTAAACATGCCTATGCATATGTTGATTCACATGTATGCATATATGCATTCCTCCTGTTGAGCTCAACAGGAGGCCTTGAGGAGGAGTTTTGTCTTCGAGGTCCCCTTCTTCGTGGGATACATTTGGTTGTCTGTTCCAAATCACAAATTTTAACCGACCACCTTTCCTTATAGACACACTTGCAAGACAGCCCAGTTCAGCCATGGGCTGAACAGAACACTAACGGGGGTCTACATGGGAATGAAGCAGCCTTTGGGCACCAACAGGGTACAGCTACGGTTGCCAACAGGAGTTCGACTCTCCTTGATCGAAACTAAGGCCTTGCAATATCGAGATGGTGATGCGGGACAAACATCCTCTTTCCAACGAAAATCGCGAGCACCTGCTTGGCAAACACCCGCGATGAGCAACAAGAATTTAAATAAAATTGAAGTAGTCGTATTGGCCCCCAAAATAATCCCAACCCCGACCTGCGGGGCAAAACACTCATTTCACACCAGAAGGATTCCCTCATTCTACACCAGTTACCTCATTCCACACCAGAGTAAGTTCAAGGATTCCCTCATCTCACGCCAGAGTCGCCGATTCCATTGCCCCTGCCATGGGATCCAAGGCCGGCGCAGACTAGTTTGGAGCTTTAGGCACAGGACGGTGAAACCAAGGATTTCCTCATCTCACACAGTTTAGAGTTTGTAGGGCTTTTAGGAATTTAATGGTTTAGGGAATTTGGGGCTTAGGGACTTTAGGGTTTAGGGAAATTAGGGTTTAGGATTTTTAGGGTTTTTAGGGTTTAGGGTTTTTAGGGTTTAGTTTTTTATTTTTATTTTTTTTAAATATGGATTGTAGAGTTTAGATTTTAGGGTTTTGGGATTTTAGGGTTTCGGGTTGTTTTGGGTTTAGGGTGTTTGGGGTTTGGGGTTGTTTTGGTTTGGGGTTTTTAGGGTTTAGTTGTTTTAGGGTTTAGGGTTTTTAGGGCTTAGGGTTTTTAGGGTTTAGGGTCCTTAGGGTTTAGGGTTTGTAGGGTGTATGCAATTTAGGGTTTTTAGGGTTTAGGGTTGTGGACCTGGGGCTGCTTTCAATGACCTACAGACAAGAGTTGTTGCTTTCGAATCATGCATCCTGTTGCTTGGTCGGCTTTGAGCTGCTTGTGTCCATCTAATTCAATTTGCAGGAGTGGCTCAACATGGCTGGATCCGGCCATCATCGTTGATTTCCCGCCAATCCCTTTGAGCACGCATGGCCTTCACATCAACCAGGAAGCCTAAACTGTCTGGAGGCTTGAAAGTCATGGGCAGGGTTCAACCGGTGTGAAACGAGGTGATCCGACCGGATTTGACAGGTGTGGAACGAGTGCTCGCCCGACCTGCGGCTGGAAAAAAAGGACCGTGGTTGATACGCCTCTAGGCATCGATGTTGCCCTTTGCTCCAAGGTCCCAAATAGGGGTCCCAACTGGCTATACTTGCCACTAAGGTCTGGAATAAAAGTAGGGGGCAACAAGAACACCTAGGTGTGTCTTATTTTAGGCTTCGGGTTTCCTTTAGGTTTCCCTTTGAAACCACCCAAAAGGGGGTGCCCTCAAAGGACAAAAGCACATCTATCGTTTTCCACCGGACAGCGCGAAGCGGATCGATCCGAGGGGTCGAATGGATCGGATCTCGCCTCTGGAGCAGCTGGAGCTTCATGTCAGCGGCCTCCGACTCCAAGTCCTCTGCTTAAGACTCTTTAAGAACTACATTTGTCTTGGCTAGGTCCTCAGCAGAGAGGTTGGAATAAGGGTACCCTGTTGTTTTGCCTATTTTAGTTGGGGAACCCTCCCAACCAAAAAAGGGGTTAAGAAGGGCACTACTGGGGGGCCCAGTTGGTATGGACGCAACCATCCTTTTTTTCCAGCCCGCTAAAAATGAACTTTTGTAGAACACCTTCGCAACTTTTGGTATTTAAGCTAATAATAAATTCAAAAAAAATGAACAGACCCGAAGAAAAGAAAACTAGCCAACAACAGTGAACCACAGGCGAGTTTCCTCTGGGGTGGTGGATGGACGAAATCCTGCACCATCGCTCAGAAACCCTGGTCTCTCTATTCGATTCCCCTGGAAACATATCAACAACCAATAGTTTCAACCCTTGGTTGCTGTTGACCCCCCTGCAAAAAAGTTTACCTTTTTGGGGATTTAGTGGAAAACCCCTTGTTTTCCCAAAGCATTAAAGTCTAAAGATCCAACCCAATAGCAGTCACGAACAATGGGTTCATTTCCCAGCGTCAAATGGACTTCGTCTCCAGTAATCTCCAATAGTGCTCAAAGATTGAAGCACGTTCTCGGCCAGGGCCTGGAAGTCAAACGTGAGGGCCGGTGCTCGGATGGACCAAAACTGAACGACCAAAAGATCATTTCAGGTCGGTTTTGCGCAACGAGTTTTTGCTCCCGTAAGCCAAGCAGTGCTCACCGTGATTGAACTTGCCTGTTTCAACACGGTTGAACGCCAACTGCTTTGCACAACCTCCGAACGGCTTCCTTTGAAACACAAAGAGGGTTGGCTGTTTAACAACTTTACCCAACCCAGCAGTAAAGGGTGATACTACTCCTCACTCCCTGAGTGGACTCAACCAAAATTCGATTGTCAACTTGATGCTCTGCAGCCAATGAGTACCGCTCAACTAACTCTGAGTCGCAAAGTAAGAAGAACCTCCGACTGGCAGAAGTGACCAAGATGTTGCTTTTTGTGGGCCCTTTTGGCTGAGGTGTATTTTTTTGCATAGCCCTGGCATTAGCCTAACCCTGGCACAGCCTGGCGTGCATGAAAGGAGACACTAACAGACAAAGGTTTTGGGTGGGTTTGGGGTAGTCCGTTTAGGGTAGGTTAAGGCCCGGCATCGTTTTAACATCCTCAGCATTGTTCTCAACATCCTCAGCATCACCAGGCTTTGGTTGGCTGGGTTTAGGGTGGGTTCCAGGCTTGGCTCCGGATGGGTTCCAGGCCTATTGAGAGCAAATTTGGGGGTGGCTGTGCTTGAGGTGGATGGCTTGGTGCTGGTTTATGGTGGGGCTTCTCTCGGATGGGTTTAGGGCTGGTTTAGGGTGGGTTTAAAATTGGCTTCGGTCGTGGTTGTGTTTAAGTCCATAAGTCCAGAAACAATGCTGAGGATGTTAAAACGATGCCGGGCCTTAACCTACCCTAAACGGACTACCCCAAACCTACCCTAAACCTACCCTGAACCCATTCCAAACCTTTGTCCTACCGAGGCGCCAACCAACCAACCAACCAACCAACCAACCAACCAACGAACGAACCAACCAACGAACGAACGAACCAACCAACCAACCAACCAACCAACCAACCAACCAACCAACCAACCAACAACCAGGGTTAGCTCTGTGCCAGGGCTAGGCCAAAAAACACACACCCTTTCCGGCGCTTTTAAGACCACAAAAAACCGGATACCCTCAAAAGAACAGAAGTGCCCTAGAACCGAGCTGGAACTCCTCGGTGCTTCTGCCTTGCATGTTAACCTCACCACAAGCCAAATGTGATAAATGCGTTTGGCTCAGCTATACTTACCCCTTAAAACTCCAAGCCCTGAAAAAGTTAATCTTTTACAGACATATAGCCCATGTTACCCCCCAAAAGTTGAAAAGTTGTGTTTTTAAGAGGCAAGTATATCGCCTACCCACCCTTAGGCCCTAGAGATACATGGAGGTCTAAGGGGGCGAAAGTGCTTGCTTGACCAAGAACACGCAACGATTCGAAGCCCGAATCCAGAATCCACATGAAATATATAATATATAGGGGTCGCCTGAGATGCGCGTTGTCGCAGAACATACGCATACCATTCCTACGACCACCTTGTCACTCCAAATGGGATTCACTTGTCAGAGAACATGTGCAAGGCTTGTCGTTGAGAACCTCAGCGTCGTAAATCAAAACATCTGGGTATGCGCCAGGGACCCAACAAATTGCAAGTTGCTTGTCGTGACAAAAACCTTTTTGGGATGCCAGAATTGGTCACCTATCCCAGGATTGCCACAAGACTTGTTGGTCCTATCAACGCAGTTTTCAACTCGAGCAGGCAATAGTGAGGTTCGCGATGTTTCCTCTGGTTGTACATCATCCTGCCTAAAGGAATCTCACTTCAAAAGAAGGGGGCAAACAAGGCGATGTCTTACCAACCTGCTCACATGAGTGACGAACAAGTGCGCTGCAGTATTCGGCCTCTAAAATGAAGAAATCCAGCCACAAGTCTGAGGTTTGCAAACTGAACAGGTAAGCTTGCATAATTGAAATTCTGCATGTGACAAGCAGCCCCAACCTCAAAAACGTCAGCTCTGGGGGACACTTTTGTTGACCTGGGTCAACTTGGCATTCTGTTTAGAGTTTTTGTTGGATGGAATTGGCATCCAGTGAGTTGCTTTCAAGGAATTGAAAGGGAACACTTCTTGGGGGCTTCTCCATTGAAAATTTGGAGACAAGCCCAGTCGCCCGACCCTAAACACATCCGCCCCAGCGACTAAACACGTGTTCTCTTTCCAGTGTTCTCCTCTAGGCGATCCTCGATGCACTGGCCATCCTTGCCGACATCTTTTCCAGTGACCCTACCTGACCTCTGAACCCGGCTGCAGCCAGAGCAAGGAGCTTTTGCGGGCAAGGGATATTGTGGAGTCGACTCCAGGGTGGTAGGGAACCTGCCAAGAGAAGGCAAACGAGTGTCCTTGAACAACTGGGACTCACTTCTTATCGAGGGGATTGGCCACAGGTCTTCCCCCCGAAAAGCAAGTCCAGGAACCTAGGCAGTAGGTGGGCTATGGATATTACGTGGGACTTCACGTTGTAAGAGTAGTCATGAGGGCCTTCACTTGGTACAAAAATTCCCACAACTCGAAGCAACGTTGGTCGCAGGCATGTTAAAGGAACAGAATTGTCGCACTATCGGAGCTGGCACGCAAAACTGCCAAGGAACCCCTCCTAAATTGGCTTCCACTACCTCCAGGCCACTACCCCCTCAGGGGGTTCAATTGGTTATACAACCACATTGCCACAATGTAGAGGGTAATGTACCCCGTCTCTCCCTAAGGGTCGTAGTTTGGGGGTACTGGAGATCATCTGTTGCCAGCCCATGTCCCGAAAATGCTGCACGTAACATGGTCTAAACAGTTTGAACCTGCAACAACCAACTGAAGAAAGCCCTCAACCAGATTTTAAGTCTGAACAGGTAAGCTTGTTATGCGTTTTGACGGGCACTCATTTGCCTAGCTTCTTTTGTGGTGATATACTGACTGCAACGGCGGAACCCGGGCCGAACAAGACTGCCATCCGTCAGCCATACATGAGCAATTCCCGAACACAAGCTCTTTACATTTCCCGCTTGGCATCAATTGGCCAAACTCGTGATCCTTCAAACTACAAAAAAGGGAACTACAGTGCGGTCTGCTGCACCCTGTAAGCAAGCTCACTTGAAATGCAACTCCGAGACGCCCAGGCTTGCCAGCATCGGTCCTTCTGGAGTTGCCTGAAAGCAAACTCAAGGAAAACCTTCACACATTTTGTTGTTCCCTTATCTACCTAGCGTCTCCATGACCCTTACACAATGGGTCCACGACCCCCTAATTTTGGGTAGTGACCCCATTTTTTAAGAGTCATGGAGACTCGAGGTAGAGACAAACCCGATTGTAAGGGCCACCTTAAACAAAGACTTTTCAAACCTCCCATCCCCAGGTCCTCGAGCGCGTACACCGGGAGGCATAAGAGCCATGCCTTGGGCGGCCGGGATTCAACACAAATGGGTGGGGGGGGTGTTTCTACCCGGGCAGGTTGTTGACCAGCTAATGTCAACACCCGGATCAATCCGGAGGCCAGTGCTAATCAGGTTTGCTTGCCCTCCTGGGAAATGGATTCATTTTATGAGGCTTTTAAATTGCTCCTGAACTACGCGCCCTATACAGTGTGTTCATAACGGGGGGGGGGGGGGCAACAAGCGCAGGCTCGTGTCTGCATTCATTTCGCACAAGGACACCGCCTCCATGTGCCGGCTTTCCGCAGTGTGTTCATAGCGGGGGGTGGGGGCAACACGCGAGCGGCTCGTGTGTGTATTCATTGCCCCTGCGCCATTCAAGAACCTTGTATATGGAAAGGTTGTGCCATGGCCGATTGATTGATCGGACGGGGTACCCAAATGAAGCTGATCAGAGCGTGGGCCTGTCTGTGGGTGGACAAAAGATTCCCGGGGCTTGCTTGGTTCGGCTTCGCTTTCTGTCGTGGAGTTTGATGAAAACTATTCTCATATTCAGCATTGACTCTGCAAGAACCAAGGGTCCAAATCCCACCACCAATCCACCAACTGAGAGACGCATCGGACTCCGATCGAAGAACTCCCGGTTTCCTTGGGGCTGCTATCTCACAAATGATCAGATCAACCTCCTACGGAAAAGCCATGTCTTTCAAGCCCGCAGGATTTCCACTTGAAGTGGCCGGAAACAACGGCCACAAGCAAGTTCTTCTCCCCTATTTTTCTTGGACAAAATACACGGAAAGTGCTGCGCAAGCCATCAGTGCACTCATCACTGATTGTTCCATGGTTTTTGTCGCTCGGGGCATGCAAACAAAAGAACAAAGGATGAATCAAACCAGCTGTCAAACAGCTGATCGCGCCGAGGAAGGATAACATGCAACATCGACAAAGCACCCCATCAAACACCTATTGAGCAATCAGGCCTCACTAGGTCCTAATGGAGGTGATGGAGTTGACAGTGGGCTGACAGCTTACAACAAACTGGCAAATGATGGGAACGAGGGATCCCAGCTTCACACACACTCTTTGATGAGTTGAGTCGATGGAGGCGTGGCAAAACGATCCAGAAAGATGCAAAGAAACTCAAGGCCCAGCTGCGAGAAGTATGTCCATGCAGAAGGAGAAGGGCTTCCTTCTGGTTCCCTTTTAAACTTGTTCGACCACAACAAAGACAACTCTTAGGCGCTCTTGCTCTGTCCCTCGGAAAGTTACAAGCCACCCAAAGTCGGGGGTGGGGGGTGGATAAGAGGCAACCTTACTCTCGTGCCGGGCCGCGCCCTAACGCTTGAGGATGCGGAAAGGCATCTGCCGATGTATGAATAGGATTCAAAGAATCGGCGCATTGGGGAGCGACACATTGGATGGTTGGTGTCTCCCCCGCCCAAAAAAAATAAAATAAAACAAAATAACAAGGGTTATCAGCTTCTCGCCAATTGGTGGTTTGGAGGATACCTAGAAGCCAGGGGCTGAAACCGCCCCAAACCAGTGCCGGTGGTTTGCGTGGCTTCCCTTCAAGAAAGGGTCACAAACTGGCGCAAAGCCATACCGCGACCCTCAAACTACCCTTCAAAATCGGATATGTCCCCATCCCCAACATCCAATTTTGACCAACTCCAACATCCCACCCTACATGTCCCCTCCCTGCTGGCAAGCAGCTCGGCATAGCAAGCTGACCATGGACGGCGACAACACGAGTTCAATCGCTTTGCGCGGAAAGAACCGTTCAAAACGTCCGGAGACAGAACTTCCTGAACACTTCCATTCATTGAACTCTTTGAACCGGTCAGGGCACTGCAAGGGTTGCAGGACGACGTTCGATGTATCAAATGCAACAGTACTCAACAAATATGACAGAGAAACCAGCCAAAGTGCCTGGTTGGCAAACAGATCGAAATCGCAAACTTCGGAATACACTTCCTTGTGGCTTAGTTTGGGTGAAATAAAGAGGGTTCTGTAGCGCTCGTACTAAACCACCAATTGGAAAAGGGTAGCCTCCGGTCACCCCGGCGGGTTTTCCAAGGGAGCCAAAGGCTGCAGCAAGTTTCCGCAAGCTCTGTTACCTGGGGAAGAAGGTTTCCGTCGAAGCGAGCAAAGAAACAAGGTGACACATGTTCATAGAACTTTTTGTAGGACCCCCAGAACCCAAGACACACCACTCCCAACACACACCCCTAAAACTTTCCCAAAGCTGGGTTTGTGGGGGGGTGATTTACTGCATTACTCTACGGTTTGGTGGCTGGACGTGGTTGACTCACCTGAGAAATATTGGTGGGAATCCGACCAAAACCGCTGGGTGAATCACGTCGCAAGCGCAGTGGTTGGCAAGACATCGGCACAACCGTGGCAACTGCATCACATTCAGATATCCTATTTTAGTAAAAACTCACATGCACGGCCCCAGACAAGACACGTTTTTGGATGTTCATCCACTCAATAAGTATGGTACAACCATAATTCCGTTGAAAGAACTTGAGGCCGTCATACGCTGCTAACAACCCACACAAGTAGGTCGAGCATCTAATCGGCACCCTCCAATATTGCTTTTACCACCAAACCATAACCCCCCCCCCCCCGCCACCACAAAAACAGACAAAACACAAGTGGGGTTTGCAATTAACAGACATTTTGTCAAGGAGTGGTGCCGAATTTGTCTAAGACTGAACATGCAAGTTGGGGTTACAAGACCCAGAAAGCGGATAATAAACGGGTGGTTTTCAGCTGCCACAAGCGAATCGCTTTAGCAAAATGCACGGTCTCAACAAGTTGCCTGTTTGCTTGTCTATCATGGACATGTTCACCCATGCAGTGCTCAATAAGAGGTAGACACTTCTAGGTCGAAAGTGAAAATTCCCTCGGCGCTACTCACTCGGAGCTGAAAGCAGAAAAAGCCCATGCCCTTGGATGCTGAAAGCGCGGACGTGATCCAAATCCCGAAATGGGACAACTTGCAAATCATATTGCTTGGTCTCAGTGCAAATGTGGGACTGACCCGGTCGCTCCCTGTCCACTGCAAGTTTGTTTATTCTCTAAATTCCATGCTGAAGACAAAGTTCACCCTGAGCTTCCACCAAAAGGCAACACTCCCAGGCCGGGGAAAAACAATCGAACAAATCCTGCACCAGGTGCCAACGCCCAAACTACCCACTCTCATCTTGTGCGCAAGGCTTTCTGATCCGGTTGAAACGAATCAAGAAGCTGGAGGTTGGCAGGGATTAGGCAAAAAGGGCTGGACAAGAACAGGGATCCTTACATTCTACACCCGAACATTGCCTTGCAAATGGTGGTTTCCCTTTATTTTGGTGGAAAATGACATGTTTCGAGTGGGCAAAATGTATCTTTCAAGGAGCCCTGAAGAAAAAGGAGCCCTTCGGACGTCGCAAGAAGCGCACCGGCGCCCGCGCCTCCGACAGAGTTGCAGAGAGCGCGAAGTCGGGAAGGTCGTCCTCTTCAGCAAACGAACGCGTCAAGGGACCACGGACCTGCTAGCTGCCCATGACAAAAACAAATATATATATATATATATATTAGGGGTTGGCTTTGAAGGGAGAATGCACAGGATAACCACTATTTTGGGGGGTCACCTAAGAGAAGACACACCCACGTGTTTGCGCCTTGTAATTCTAGATTTCAGACCTGAAGCAATCAACTTGTGGGACCTTCAATGCAAAAATGACGTATACATGGAAAACCAGGCCACATGCTCGGGTTTGGGCTGATCAATAGCCGTAACCATGCCACTAACTCGGTTAAAGAGCTATTTCAAATGGCATAGCAAACCAAGAGGGTAACATTTGAATAAATAGATGTCGGGCTGTGCGCCTTGATACTGTCTGCGACGGAGCAACCCCGTATCCCAGCATGCTTTCTACAGTTGCGACATAGTTGCGCCTTTTGCAGGGAGACGGGATGGAGAGTCAACCCAAAAAGTCACAAAGCTATATACCCAGCTTCTTCTCTTGGAGGAAAGGGTGCGGGAAACAAAACTAAAACTCTTGCCTGCTTTTCATATCAGGTGTGCGAAAAATTCCCACTGCCCACCCTCAACTAGTGGTCAATTCATTCATGGCCAGCCCCAATGGGAAGCTCAGGTCTCCATGCTGACACGCCGCTCGCCGCGCCTCCGCCACGGGCTGCAAAGGCTCCGCCTGGAGCGAGCCGATGGAACTCCGTCGCATTCCACAGGTCAAATGGGACTCGCGGGTCTTTTTTTGTAGGGGACCCCCCAACATGGCGGCTTTCCTTTTTCGATTTCCCTTTTGAACCCCGCCAAAAGAGCGGGCTCATATGCGTCATGGTTCATATCCTTATGTGGGTTCCTGATTCCCTTGGAAGGAATCCTTTCAATGGTTACACAGTACTTGCCATGGGCATGTATTTTGCTCAGCGACCTAGGTGTTGGTGCACAGCATTCACAAGGATATTACTGTTTTTTTTGAGGCCATCCGCAAAAACATATATAAAAATAATTGCCATGCGCGTGCATTATTTCTACCTACGCGGCCAGCGAGTCCTTCCCGTGCTTCACAGCAACTTGCAAAAGTTTGCGCAGCCTTTTCGGCAAACAGTTGGTCAAAGCTTCCCACCAAGTTTTCAGGCGGGCCGGACTCAATGATCACTCGAATGTCATGATCCAGGCCAACTGAGATCAGGTCATCAGTCTTACGCACCCGTGAAAGTAAAACATACACAATTATAAATTTTATCTCTGCGGAAGTTCGTTTGGGCATGTCAAAGTGTGCGACCAGCCCAGGCGTGGCAGTACTTCCTTGTAAGGAGTAAAGGGGGCATGTTTTTCTGGTGTCAGAGGAAACCCTGTTCGCTGCACATATGCTGTGTGATCAGAGCCTTGTGACTTGAATAGCCACTCTTGGCTTGTCTGGGGCGTAACCCAGATGATCCCAAGGTAGCTCTTGCAGTTTATGCTGCTCACACACGTGTGGTGGGAAAAACTCCAAGTTCAAGCCATCCACCCGCACGTAGATGCCTCTTGGCACGCATGCAAGTGCAACTTCACGGGAAGGCATGTCAGCACAGTTGTGTGAACTTAAATTGTCTGATGGGTGGAAGTCTTTGGAAATTATTTCACCAGCGGCATCCTGAGCTGCCCAGGGTGGCAGCACTGACGTTGTGAATCGGACACGCTGTCCTAAATGGAACAGACCGAAGGATGGAATTTTCTTAGTGGCGTTTACATTTGGAATTTACAGCATCTCTTTGTCATGCTCTGGCAAGCATGTTCTGTCTGGCGAATCAATAGCTTGCGAGAGAAACAAAACTTCGTTTGAGCATCGCGCAGTCGTTTTTGCTTTCAGGTAAGTTGCCATTGAAACAATGGACCATGCCCTCTGTCTTGCTTCCAATGTTCAAGCCTTGTGGACAACAGCAGCTGCCAATCACTCTCCAACAGTTTTTGCCCACCCGGAAGCCTCATCGTGTCCAATATTTTTTCAGGCAGCTGTCAGTAAATCGCATTGCGGTCTGCAATGCGAACACTGCAGGAGTCTGGGCAAACATGCCAGCTGCAGCTTGGTGCTCCAAGGATGTCCCGGCGAGCGGCGCCCAAAGCGAGGATGATTTTGGGACCGGTGGCAACTGCAAATGGTCCCCTGCCAGTAGAGCTGACCGAGCCAGGCCAGCTCGTGACAGAATCCAGCCCAGCAAGAGCAAATGCAAACAAGTGGGGAGACAAAGGTTGACCCAGCCAGACCATCTCGTGACACCATCCAGCCCAGCAAGCACGGAGACAAGTGGGAAGACAGATCATCTCGTGACAGCATCCAGCCCAGCAAGCGAGCGAGGAAACAAGTGGGGAGACAAAAGGAAACAAGCGGGGAGACAAAGAGCTGACCGAGCCAGACCATCTTGTGACAGCATCCAGCCCAGCAAGCGCGTGAGGAAACAAATGGGGAGACAAATGCAAACAAGTGGGGAGACAAAGGGCTGACCAAGCCAGACCACCTGGGAGACAAAGAGCTGACTGAGCCAGACCATCTCGTGACAGCATCCAGCCCAGCAAGCGAGTGGGCACAAGTGGGGAGACAAAAGGAAACACGCGGGGAGACAAAGAGCTGACCGAGCCAGACCATCTCGTGACAGCATCCAGCCCAACAAGCGAGTGAGGACAAGTGGGGAGAGAAAAGGAAACAAGCGGGGAGACAAAGAGCTGACCGAGCCAGGCCATCTCGTGACAGAATCCAGCCCAACGAGCGCGTGAGGAAACAAGTGGGGAAACAAATGCAAACAACAGGTGCTGACCGAGCCAGACCATCTCGTGACAGCATCCAGCCCAGCAAGCGAGTGAGGGAAGAAGTGGGGAGACAAAGAGCTGACCAAGCCAGACCATCTCCAGCCCAGCAAGCGCGTGAGGAAACAAGTGGGGAGACAAATGGAAACAAGTGGGGAGACAAAGGGCTGACCGAGACAGACCATCTCGTGACAGCATCCAGCCCAGCAAGCGCGTTCGGAAACAAGTGGCGATGGAAACAAGTGGGGAGACAAAGAGCTAACCGAGGAAACAAGCCGAAAGACAAGGCCAGACCATCTCGTGACAGCATCAATTCTTAGTAAGAAATAAGAACCCCAACAGTAAACTGTTTGGGGAAAAGGTCCAAACATCGCCTTTTGGGAAAGTCATTTTGAAGTCGCTCATTGGGTGATGCTTTCGGGTTGAGCAATCAGGAACCTCAAGTTATTCAGGTCTTTGGTTAGTTCCTGTGTAGTTGCTTTGCTTGCACGCTTGTGCGCAGCTGGCTGTTGGGTCCGACCCAGAGACAAGCATGTAGCCTGACAGTCGAAAAAATGGCTTCTCCAGTTTCACGAAATAGCAGAATACCCTTTTCTGGGACATGACTACTATCTTCCCTAGGAACGATATGCATGCATTGCAGCAGGCTCGAAAGGTCCGTAATTTGACACTAAACAAATGTTTGTCCAAAACTGGGGGGGGGGGGCAAGACCAAATAGAATTTCAGAATAGCCCAATATGAAACCAATACTAAACTAGCGATTTCTCCCACCAGCCTCTCTTCCAGTCCAATTGGGGGGCCCCCTGCCCTCAGTCACCAAGCGCTACATTCTGTGCAGCCAACCTAGAACCAGCTTTGAATTGGTTTGGGTCCGTTACCTAAACACACACGTGATGCTGGAGCACTTTTTGGTTGCTCATGACCTCCCACCAAAAGTGCAAAAGCACAAGACTGGACCCCAAACCCACAACTGGGGACCCTACGAATAACAATTATTTTTCCCAGCTGTTCTTTTCACAATTGGGAGCCTTTTTCAATCTTGGGAGAGGATTATGTACAGGTCCCCCTTTAATAATAAAAGGGAGGGGAGGGAACCCCCCCCCGAATTGAAAGCAACATGTGTCCACATGTTTGCTTAATCATTGGGGTGTGCGAAAGCGCTTTGCTATCATCTGGACAGCTGACAAGGTCCAAAGGGCGATTTGAGGTGTGCAGCCACGATTGAGGACAAATGGAGGTAAATCGGCGAACATCTGTCATGCAAATCCTTGGAACAGATACTGTAGGCAGAAACGACCGAGGCACTTTAAGGAAGGCCAAGGGGAAACCCTTGCAGCCTTACGTCTGCCAACGAGAATCTGGGCAGAAATAACGACGCCTCAAAGGACCTTCATGTGGTGTGCTGGTTTTACCCCACGTCATCCTCTCACCTCCCACGCGCAAAGTCTGCCTTACGTGCTGCTCGCGCACTGCTCGCCAAGCCTGGCAACTCAAGCCGTGTTGAATTGTTTGGCCAATAGAAAGGCAACATCAGGACCAGCAGGGAAATGGTTGGGAATGGGGGTGGGGGGGGGGTCTGGAAACTGTATGAACAAGTGCATCGAGTTTTGGCTTCCTGTAGGACCCCCACACATGTAGGCTATGTAGCACCCAAAGGAGCAGCATCTGCATGGTTAGAAACTGTGTCAACGCCAGCGAGCAGGTCCATTCTTGCTTCACTGCGTGAAACAAACGGGCACTAAGAAACAAAAAGCTGGTGGGCAACTCCATGATGATGTCCACAGAAACGGAAATCGACATGAAGATCAAGCAACAGAAACAGCAATCAGAAGCACACCTTTGAGCGGACAAACCTTTCTGCAAGGCAGCTCAAAAACGTGCAAAGACAGCACGAAACGCGCAGCTTTAAGTCGGGGCCAAGAGGTCCAAGAAAGGCATGCGCCGAAGCCCATGTAACCTATCAAACCATGCCGGGGCAAAAAAGCAAACAAGACGATGCTTCGCCTCGCAGCGCTCCGCCGCGGCTGCGAAGCCCTGGACAGCACTTCCGTGGTAGGAAAGAATTCCGTACTAATTTCTACAGGTCTGTGAATTGCACCACATTTTGGGCTTGTGGCCTGCAATTGCGCCGAAAGGAGCAATAGGTGAAGAAAACCCAGTGGCACCCCTGTCCACTTCTATGACTGTTGGATGGGGAGGGGTGCCCTGTGTGGGACCTTGCTTCGGAGGCTCCTCCACCAAAATGCAAGCCCATATAGCAAACCAGAGGGCGGTTTGCAAACAGGTCGCTGGGCAGCATTTCCTGAATAGGAATGGTAATGGGGAGTCGAGTCCGCTTACTTCAATACGGTCTCGAGGAAACCAACCATTTTCTTCCCATATTTCGGGTGCAACTTTCGAACTCTCCCAGACTTCTTCCGGGAACGATTGGGGCGGGTCCCCTTGGGCCGGTGCGCCCCCTCTTCCATGCGTCACCTTGGGGGTGATGCTGACAACAACTGGCTCCCTGCAAAGAATGGGGGAAGCACGGCCGGAAGTTTCAAGGAAACAACCGGATGTTGATGAGGTATATATTTTTAAGAATATATACGGGTCTGTCTTTTCTTGTGGTACCCTTTGTTGGTGGTGTTTAAAGGGAAACCAAAAGAAAAACAATCATTTTGGGGGTCCCCCAACAAAAAGACAGACCCACAATATATATATATATACATATTATACATAATTATCTTATATCCCCTTGACTCCAGGCTAAATCTACCGCCAACTCTTCTTTGTTGAAACTATATAGTTTAGCAGGTCAAACTCCTACAATCCCCAATCCCCCTAGTTACAATTTCCTTACATCAGGTGACACCCCTACACTTGGGGTCCACCTGGTGCCCATCCAACCATGAGAACGGCCCCAGGAGTCGCCTGGCTCTGGTCGCGGGGGGTACCCTGGAGCCTGGCAGTCGCGACGCGGAGTCCTGACTGACGCCACATCCGTCATGGCGCCGTCATTTCCGAACTACACACAAACAAGACCGCCGATCGGTTCAGCTCATCTCAGTTTAGGAACCAACAGACAAGGCGAAGCCATTGGGAAAGGATCGGAGTCCAAACCACTCCCTTTCCCCAGGCCTGTTCAATGCAAGGCGTCGCACAAGTGGGGGTCGCCTTTTCTCGTGGACCAGGGCGGACCCTGGAAAAGCGCATCATGGGCGTCACCTTGAGGCAACCCTTTGGAGATCAGACATGGTATCCCCAACACGTGCTGTGTCCTCTTTGGACCAGCCTGTTGGCCGGGTGCTGTTGCCATCGGCTCCACTAATCTCGTAGCCAGCTTTTATTATGTGGCGGGGCAGGGCGACCCTGGCGCAGAGGCGGGATTGTACACATTGATTTTAGACGGGGTGCACACACAGCCAGGCTTGCAATCCGCTTGTTTTCTGATTATTGGGTTTGGGTACGGGATTGGACTATGAACTCCGCTCGGCTTTTATGTTTGGCGCCAGTCTGCCTGGCGTCTTTGCTCCGAGTAGCGGCTTGTAAAACTCTGGAAAAACCAACTCAGGGAAACCAAAAGGTCAAAAGGTTGGCTTTGGGCAAGTAAGAAAAGGTCGGCTTTGGGCTTTCGGCAAAAGAAACAACTGTCAGTTTTCTCTCCCACTTACTTTGACACATGTGGGGGGGCCACCCCATCTACATGCCAACGGTGCCTAGAAAAGGGGCCCGGCTGTAATTAAGATGAAGACGCCCCATATGCTCACCAGGTTTCCCAGTGATGAAAGAGGGCACTCTGTTTTGGCCAGCCATGCTTGGGCCGATAAATTGGCCGTTTGTCACATCTCTGCAGAAGATCAAGCGTTAGTTCAGCTGCATACGTGGATTGCCTTCAAAGCTTCACAAGACAAAGTGGGTCTTGGGAAGCAAAGAATCTGGCACAGTTGAAGAAGAATCGGCCGACTGGGCGAAAAGAAATAAGGCTGGCAACGCCCCGGGAATTTCCAGGGTTTCTCAATGGGACACATGGGCCTGGCAAATTGGCGTCATTTCCAGTCACTTTTCCCAGCCCGGGCACCCCGGTTGAGAGCTTTCTAACTTTTTTTCAACGAGGCCCCCACGCTGCGCAAGCGTGCCAGAGACTGGCGAAAGACGTGGAAATCCGATGGCGTGACCCTGAAAGAACGGGAGCCATTTTTTGGGAGGACATTTCGAAGCTGGCTTCAAAACCTTGGGCTCTGGACCGAGGGGTTCCAAAGGATTTCCCCTCAAACAATCAAGCATGGTTTTTAGGAGTTTTGCACCAAGGAATAGTAACAACAAACAATCCACCGAGAACAGTGGGGAAAAGGTGAAGGCCACTGGAACATGCACCAAATTCGGTTCTAGTCCATACGTTACATAGTGAACTAAACTCGAACATGTCAAATAGTTCCAAGAGAGATCCCATTTGCAGCTGGCTGAAAGTAAATGGCTTTCCCACATGTTGGTTTACCCCATACTTCCCCACGTCTAGCGGGAAACGTGCCATCGATATTTCCTTGGCCCACAAAAGGAGGGCACAGAAAATACGATGTTCAGAGTCTGTGTCATGTCTCCATAGCTTTACCCCTGCCCAAAAACTTAACCCTTAGCCAAGCGGGAGAAGTCATCATCTTCCAAGCAGAAGTCAAAAGATCCAACCTAGCCGCCAAAAAGTTCAGCCTGCCCTAAAATATGGGTATGTTGTTTAAGGGCACTTCCTTTTGGGTACTTTTAAATGGAAACCAACAAAACGGTTCTGGAGCACCGTGCGGTTTTGGGGTACGCGGGTACTCCCCACGCCTGGTCCTGTCGTTTGCAGCGTTCCGTGAGCGCCTCCAGAGACGCCTCAGAGAAGCGAACCACAGGTTACTTGAGCCCATGCGTGGGGAACTCCGCAAAAGGGACGGAGCTCGAGGGGGCCAAGGGAAAAGCCGTCAAGAAACAAACCACCACCTCATCGGCATATTGGACCCAAGCCTTTCGCAGACATCACCCAACTGGGTGGACTTGCAAGGGGGAAAGGACTGCAAAGAGGGCTCCAGGAGGCTCCTCTCAAAGTTTCGCCCGTGCAGTTGCGAATATTCCAGACTTGGAACCTAGGCAGTGACTGGTGAAAGCCTACGAAACAGCTGGATCCTGGAAAGAACCTCACAAAGCTCATGACCTCAGGTATTGCTTCAGGTTCAGTACGAACCAAGGAATCAAAGACAAAGACTTCCCATTGACGACCCAAACCTCAAAGAAGCAATGGTTGGCTTCTCCTTAAAAGAAGGTCCTTGGGGTCTGGCGGTACCTTTGAAGGAGAAAACGTGCTACTCGACAATTGGGGCCTTAACACGTCCCAGAGACTTCCGGAGAGCTACAGGAGTGGAGAGGAGCCCCGTGTTCTCTGCCCCTTCCATCCATCAGAGGGAAACCTGAGGATCGCACAGAAAGTCGACTGCGACATGCAGCGAATGTCTCCACGTTGGTGTGGAACGTGTGGGGTGTCAACATAGGGGATCCCCCCCAAAAAAACAAGACATGGCTGTTCCCTTTGGCCTCTTTTTCACCAACCCCAAAAGGGGCACCCATACACAAAGACGGACCTAGGTGGAACGCGGTTGGATGTCGATTCTGCCCTTCTCTTCCCCACGGTGCGTTGGGAACAAACTCCATATCCCACCCCTGCAAATGAACAGAGCAAACAAAATAAGAAACCACAAGACAGAACAAATGAGACCACCCGCAAACAAGTTGAAAATGGACAAGAAACCACAGGACGAACGTATCAATAGGTGAAGCTCCTACCTTTGTGAGAAAGTGTCACCGGCAACAAACGAGAAAAAAAAAGAAAACAACAAAAAACAACTTCCCAACAACCTCCCAAGTAGAAACACACACACACACACACACACGGGCAGCAGGCAGAACAACCGGGAGGGGTTTAGTGGCAGGGGGGGGCGGGGGGTGAGTTTGAACTTAAACCAGGGACCCAGCCATTAAAACCAAAACGTACCCAAGAATCCAAAAGTTTGGGTTTCCACGTGGATGCCACGGGTCACTTTAGATGTCAGCCCCTTTCTCTGCTCTCACTTGCATAGTTTTGTTTTGGTGGCCCTGAATATGGGCAGGGAATGGCAGGGAGGCCCTTCAAACCAAATTCGAACTCGACCGCCAAACCACCAAACCGGCAGAAAGCCGCCGAAATCACTACTCAAAAACCAGAAACCAAGCTACGCAGCCACAAGAAAGAAGAGAAAAGGACGGATCACCACCAAGAACGTAACAAGACTCAGACCCCGCGATTCGCCGCCACTCGGCACGGCGCCCGAAGCTCCGTGACCTCCTTCTGGCGGCGCTCGCCTGAATCCGCGAGCGAAGGTCCCAAACGGACCTCCGGAATGCGATGCAGAGGATCGATCCATCGGGTACCCCGTGACTGGTGTCCTTTGGTTCTGCATTTGGTTCTTCCCTTTAAAGCCCCCGAAAAAAGGGGACCCTCTCAAAGGAGACATGGGTGTCAAGAAACCGGTTGGCAAGGTCACGTTCCAGCGTGTCTTTCAGCCCGAGCCTTCTTCAAGCGATGCTTCCAGCCGAGACAAGGCCTGAGTCGGTGCTGCTGAGTCGATTTGGGTTCGGCTTTCTTTGGGTCGCCGTCGGTTTTCTCTGGGCTCCACATAAAGTAGGCAGCGTAATTCTACCTGTAGGTAGCCAAATGGAATTTCCCCTTCAAAACTAAAAAGACACCACACCCGACAAGGATCGACCCAAGGTCAGAAGAAGCCGGTATTGACCCTTCTGTATCTTCCCCATTGTTGCTGTGAAATGCCTGGAGAGGGGTGGACTAAATAGTGTCTGCAAAATACCTAACCAATTCTCACTCGAGAGTTAGTCATCTTTTAATTTGGAGAAACCCTCTTCATTCGATTTGAGCCGCCCGGGAAACAACATATTTCCTGTAGTGATAGATTCCCTTCAAATTCAACAAGGGAAAAGAAAACACACATATATTCTTAAGCAAATCAAAGTAAGTTGTTCAAGGGGAGCCTTCGAAGAGATGCCACCGCACGCTTCGCGAGACGAGACCGGTGCTCACAATGGAGTGGCAAATCGGCCTTCGAATCGCCCCCGACCAGCCAACTTGAGCTGGCGGAACCGGGAAATCGGCACTTTCCAGCCAACCCTACTGATGGACAAAATCCTGCATGTTGAAACCATGAGAAACCATTGTTTGTTGGTCCTCCAGCCAAGAACAAGGAAGAGGCCCGGACGCACGAACAAGTCAAGCACATGAGAAAGCAGTCACCAACATACTTCTTGGCACCGCCCTGGTCCAGACTACCCATGCAACATTCTGCAACATTCGTCAGTGTGCTGATGGAAAGGGAACATGAAGTCTGGGAACCCCTGAGCCATTCCATCACTCTGCACTTTGTCTGACCGCAAAGTTTTTTTTCTGCTGGGGACCAAACAGGGCTAGTAGGAACCCCAGATCTGCTTGGGCAATAGGGCTGGGAATCCTTCACTTGTGTGGGGCCGACACCCACCCCCAGCAGTACCGGTTTATATATGCGGGGTCAACCGTTCGTCTAGCAATAGTGTTGAGCCCGGATAAACCAACCCCTGCCCATCAATAGAATCCGGTGTTCCCCTCCAAAAGTGACCCGAACCCAAGAGTTCAAATTTCGACAATCCAAATCAACCAGTTTTTTTTGCTAGTGCTACTTTTGCAGGTCCCAAGTTGGGGCCGCTATGGGTAAAACACTCCACCAGCTTATCGGTTCCCATTCTCCAGGCTTCACCCCCCTCCCCCGCCTTCGAAGACTCCGCCGCCGCACTCAACTGGCCGGTAGGGACATCCGCTTTCTGTGGCAAGCCAAAAGCAAAGTGGGGTCAACCTGCTTGAACCAAACCTCAGCCAATCGACTTTGGCAGAAAGGGAAGATGAAAACGAAACCCGAAGGGGTGAATCATGATTTGAAGCCTTAGGCTCTTTCGGCTGAGGCATCCTTTCAAGAGGACTTTAGTCTTTGAATCCTTTGTGACAGCTTTCAAACCCGCAACGGGGTCGTCTGGGTGTCTTTTGGTGGGTTCCCCTTGCAGAAGGAAAACCACCTTTTTGGGGGGGTCCCTTACAAAAAAAAAAACAGCCATTTGACTAAATGAGTTCAAAGTCCCAGGCTATTTGATTCCACTTCCCCACTCAAAATGAACAACACCAACAAAAACCAATCACCCATCCAGGAATGCAACTCTGGCAAACTCATTATTTCTACCCATTTCATTTCAAATGATCCCACAATTTGGGTAGCCACAATCAGCAACATGAAGACTTTCCACCAAATTGTGTCACTTGACGGGTGACGTTCAGAAGTGAGGCGAGGCAATCAACTTTGAAGGGAGCAAGACATATTCCCGGCCTCCTGGCGCATGTGGTAGAGATCCACCTTCCAGAAAGACAGGGGTTGTCATCAACATCTGTCGTTGCCTGGTGAGATTGGACTATGCAAACCGGCAACATGCTGGTAAATCTGGTAACAGAGAAAAATCAACCAACCCCCCCAAGTCACGCTAAGAACCTCTCAAAGGGTGAAAGCAAATGGCACAATTCCCTTCCCGCTGGCAAGTAAATAGGATGACTCAATCATTGTGTTGTGGAATTGTGCCTCTTGTTGTAAGCCTCTGGTTGGTTTGTATTGGGGGGTGTTCCCTTTTAGTGGGGATTCATCACTTTTGGAGGAGGAAATGCCTTGGGATCCGTTTATTGATCCGGGGTCGCTGTTGCCCAACTGCAGGGGACCCAGAAAGCAATCTGTAAGTTCAAGCACCAGAAACCAGAAGCCGCGCCTGCTGTCTGCCGCAGCGTTTCATGGCTTCCGCCAGCGCCACCTGCGTTGGCTTCCGAATCAGGACATTCATCAGTGTGGGCAGATCCTTTGATTCTGGCTTGATCTGGGCTGTTTACTCCTTTAATGTTTGATCCTGACCGTTGGAGATGGGGTTGCAACGAGCAAGGCGATTCGCCAAAAATGTACGGCTGATGGGTAATCAAGGTCATAAATCTGGGGCATCTCCCTGAAGCCTATCACTTGAGTGACTTTGGCACACTGGGGCCAACTGCACCCTGCGGAAAGCACCGCTCCAAAAGCTTCTGCTCATTCGCCCAAAAGGCCTGCAACGGGGTGGCGCTCTCTGCATAGAACCTAAATGGCTGTGGGTCAAAACCCTGTACCCCTGATAAAACATCAACATAGGTGGCAAATGGATGTTCATCCACCCCAAAATGGAGCCATAATTCTTCCGCCCAGGCCCCATGGCCATATAGTAGATGCTTGGGCGGGTTGCAAAGTGGAAGTGGGCCCTGTGTTCACAATACGAGGTTGCTTCCTCTGGGGTTTCGAACTTTTTCCGGCCGCCGTAAAAATACCCAAAGAGGAGGTTCCGTCCGCGTCATTCACACGCAAGACATGGCTTGGGTGTTGCCTTTCCGCGATCCATCTCCATCCATCCCGATGGGAGATGCATCGATCTCGGAACAGATCGACAGATCCAAGGCTTATCCATGAGGGGGTCCAGTAGGAGAGGGGAGTAAACATAGCGCAGTCCCCATGGTTCTGATTGATGGCATGGGTGTCACCATCCATCATGATCCATCATGTTTGAAAGGAGTGTGAGGTTTGTGTTCACCCCTGCCTTCGCCCATCAGCATGTAAGAAAGACGGCGGGAATGCGCAACCCGGCAACCTTTTCAGCGGATCGAACGCCAAGAATATAGATCAAACTTCATTCTCTCGCGAAGAGCTTCCCTCTTTGAGCGCTCCTCATGTCTCAGTTGCTTTTCCTTCAAAGCTTGAACCCGTTGCTTCTCTTGTAGTTCTTTCTTTCGCTGTCGCAGGAGTCTGCGCCGCTCCCGGTCTGCAACTCGCGCCTTGTGCTTCAACACCCCTCCCCATCTGTCCAGCAGCCTTCTCAAAGACCTCAAGCGACGTTGGCACCGCGAGGTTCCAAGAGTTGACAAGAAAGAGCGGTGCTTGCACCTGTCCTCCGTGGCCATGCGCTGCCGCTCCCAAAGCCGCAACTGCCTGCTGCGCTGGCCGACGCTCGCATCATGACAAGCGCGGAACTTTTGCAGGACCTGCTCGCTATCAGCACTTACAAGCTGCCAGGCATCAGCGACTGCAATCTGAAACCTGCCCCAAGCATCTTGGAGCTCGGTTGGGCTATACAACCAATACAAACTTCCTGAGCCAATTCTCTTGCAATACTTGCGAAAGGGTTCCAAAAGACTCCGGAGTGGCCGCAGCTTCTCAACGCTGCACACTGCGGGAGTCCTCACCTGCATGCCGCTCCCAAGGAAAAATCCCGCGGATTGCTGAACGTGGAACCTGATGTTCAATTGGGCCGGGTCTCGCCCTTGCTCTTCAGCAGACGATGCTATGGCATCTTGCAACCGCCTGTGAAAGCTCTCTTGCTTCCTTGTACGATCCAGCATCTTCTGCTTGACTGATGTAAGAAGCACCAAGACCTCCAGGGCCGCTGGCAAATTATGGGTTCGAATTTGTATCTTTATCGCGTTAAATGTAATCATGGCGGCGTAGCCGTCTTTGGCTTGCTTGACGCAGCCGGCCACTCCTCTCGGCTTACCTTCCGCCGGCTGGAAAGCGGCCTTCGAAGCGGAGGCCGCGCTGCCTGCGTCGGAACAGCTCGTCGCCTTTCGTTCCGTGGAGCTCCCAGCCTGAGTTGAAATGTCAACCATCCACTGCTCCAGGATGAGCCGCTGCTTCTGAGAGAACTCATTGCTGAGCACCTCATTCCTCACATCTCTGGGCAATTGCTTCAGAGCATCTCGGATCCGAGAAAGCAGCCTGGCTTGCAAGGATTCCAGTGAATTCGCCCCAGATATCCTGGGTAGCTTGGGTCCCCGTCCGGGTCTGGGTCCGGGTGCCTTGGTTGCACGTGACTCCTTAGCCGATGACCCTGGCCTTCTCCGCTTTGCAGACTCATCCAGCTGCCTGAAGGACAAGAGGCTCTGGTCGTAGCTCTTGCGCGCCTTTGGGTCAGACAAGGTCTCAAGAGCCCTGTAAGCCAAATGAAAGGCTTCCTTGCTGCCGCCTTTGTCTGGATGAACCTGCAAGGCTCGCCTCTTGAATGCCAGCTTTATGTCGTCCAATGTGGCATCCTTGTCCACCGACAGAACCTCATACAAAGACTTGCGGGCCATGCGCGCATGAACACAGGCATGACTTGATGCCCACCATTCTCCACTCATGAATTGAAGAGTTGTCCCGACCTCTCATACCCAAGGGTTTTTTGAGCTCCTGCCACACAAGTCACCGTCAAAGCAAGGTTGAAACTTATCATGACTCAATACATCTCAATGCCAATGTGCGCATCCTTGGGCAAAGTGCTGCTGACAAGCTTGTGAACGCTGTAACCGACTTGCCTGAAACAACGCCTCTGCCGAGGCCTCTGCTCAAGAGGTAGGTATCTTGGTTGCTGTTGACCCCCCTGCAAAACGTTTAACTTTTTGGGGGCTTTAGTAGAAAACACCTTTATGTCCCAAAAAGCTGAAGTCTAAAGATCCAACCCAATAGTAGTCAAGGTATAGACCCGCTATCTAGCTGTAAATGTCAAAGCCAAGTTGAGCGAAGTAGATTGAGGTGTGTCTCTTTTTGGGGGTTGGGCAACCGAGGAGAAAACCACCCAAAGTTCCGGGGGGGGGGGATTTGAGATGAACGCGTCAAACCAATAAGCATCGGCCATTGGCCATGGAATCAAAGCGACCGCGCATGCACAATTCCCTCCCAGTGGGCAACATGGTGGGCGTTTCTTGCAAGGCCCAAAGCCTTAGGGTGGCTTTAAGAGGGTTCGCAGTCTTCCAGGCAGACTCATTTCTTACAGGCATGGCGGGACACCTTTTGGAGCTTGAAAAAACTTGGGCGACCAATTCGGCTCCGAAGTCGGACAAAAACACATGATTGCCCGCTGGCGAGCCAGCGGTCGGAAACCAAAAATTGCAACCCTTGGAACAGGTCGCTCGAAATCGTATCTTGCAATGCCAAAACATGGCTAATGAGACATGGACCTTCCCGCCTCCCCAAATAAAGGACCTGCATCATAGCGACCCCGCTGTTTCCCCCGAAAATCAGTAAGCTCACCGCAACAAAGAGAAACTCGTATGTTCGAACATTGTAGTGAGGGGCAAACTAGTTACACACACACACACAATTGTCCTACAGTCATGCCTTAATTCGGCTTAAAATCAGCCCCATTCTACTGATTTAGGCCCCATGCAAATTGGGTTAAATAGGTGGCCTACAAACTTGTTCTGCGGTGGCCCAATCCCCTTTGGGCTTCTCTTTGGATAAATCACAAATACACAGCGTTGCATCACCTTGGCACCCATCCCTTTGGGTAAAATAAAAATATCCTAGGGCTTCCAGTTGCCACTATTAGCAGGTCACTAAGGAAACTATCATGTAAAACCTAGCTGGAGCCATATTTGGTTAATAATTATATACTTACTTATCATCAAGTGAATGGGCCAACAAGGTGCCCGAACTTTTGGCTCCACTAAAATTGCCAAAACCCAAGGTGTTTGTCACCTGGGAGGTGAGATAGAGGCTGGAGGGAATGGCTGCAATTTTGATCTAGCTTGAGGTGGAGGGCGAGAATCCGGCACCCAATTCCATTGATCTACGTCTTCCCAAATCCACCGTGACTGGAATTCCAAGGAGTGCACGCCAAAAAATGTTCGTCAACAAACCGACTCAACAATACCTGCCATTGTTTGAGATGTACAAGTTCCGTATTGCCCTGATGAAGAGAGGCGTTCAGCCTAAAACGAGCACCTGGCATATGAAAGAACTTCCCTAGCCCCACTGCCATTTGGGGGATGTTCCGAGTCCCCCCATGCGATCCGATTCGGCCTCCGCCTTGTCTTTGGCCACCTTCTCTGAGACCTGGCGACCGAGCCATTTTCGATTACGCCCCCGGGGCAAAAGGAACATATGGCCATGGGGCAAAAACCAAATCGTACCCCCAGCGAACATTCCACTCCCCAGTAAAATAGCCTAGAATGGGTGGTGCACCTAATTACCCCAAAATGGTACCATTGGTTTTGACCCACAACCATATTATCTCCAGTGCTAAACTCCACTTAAAACTGAGACGTAGGAAAAACCCGCGAATTCTGGAGGAAAATTGGAGAAACTCGGAGCTGTTGAAGGAACAATACGTTTCGGGTCTCGCTGTTCCACCCCGGCGCACTCTTTTGCCGCCTTTGCGGAGCCCCCATCTTCTGACTCGCGTGGTAGGCAGCCGTTTTGCGCGAGCCACAACTTGCTGGTGCTCAGAAGGGAATGAGAAATGGAATGACCCCAAGAAAAACCACCCCCTATAATTTCCTTTGAGGCAATCACCAGGTTCATTCGGTTCAAGACAAAGATGGCCCAAACCCAACAAGAAGAGAAGAATCCTCTCCGAGCCCTGTCTGAGAATCTGCCCGCGCCTCCAACTCCTCCCAGCGCTGCGCCTGGAGCAAAACCCACGTGACTGGTCTCACCGGCCGGGGGTGCTATTCCCTGAGGTCTTAGAACTTGGGCCCTGGAAGGTCCCAGGCCCCACTGACGGCTGGCGGCTTTGGACTGGGCTGATCCAGACCACTGCCACTGGCCGACAGAACCGGCGCACAAGAGGCTTCTAACAGGTTGTCGCGGCCATATACTTCCAACTCAACAACATCAGCAGCCTGCCAAAACCGGTGTTAAATAAATTGAGGGTCCTCTAATGCCCTGGCTTCTGTTAGAAAAAAGGCCATGCGCCACCAAGAGAGAGGTGACGTCTAAACGCCCTGACTGCCCTTGGGAAGAAGTGCCCTCCGCCTCGGCAGCGTAGGAAGCCGCTTCTGCTTGCCAGCCTGCGATCTGCTCATCACTCAAGATGGCGGAACTGCGTGCCTTCAAACAAAGAAATTGAATTTCATCGACCAAGCAAAGCACATGACCAAAGCTTAGCAAAAAAGTAACAAGCTTACTGGTTGGGGCCTTGACTAGGCTTTGCCCGAATGCCAAACATGGCATGGTCAAACTGTCGAGTCGCGCTGGCTGCATTGCAGGTTGTCCACGATTCCAAAACCGCTACACTCAGGGAGATATGCTGACAAACAAACGTGTCCATAGCAAGAAACAACATAATGACAAACAACAACTAATCATCACACCTGACAAACCAACATACATCAAACGGCCCCCTAAACAAAAGCACGGCAGCTCTTAGTCTTGCTGTTCAGCTTGCCGTAAAACCCTGAAAGAAAAGAGCCCTAACACTCTTTCCCTTTCAGAAACATTGCTGTTCTTTTGTCCAAAGCAGAAACACAACCTACAACAATCACAACACATGCCAGCAAAACAAATTGACAAAACGTGTACTGGGCAAATCCATATAAATCCTACATCGGCCGCAATCAGGAACCCCTGAGACAGGACCTTCATCATGGGTGATGGTGAGCTTGTTTTGCCACTCAGCACATGTTCATGAGCTGTTTCCGTCTCGGTCTGGACATGCAAGGTCAACCTTGTGGAACCTTGACCCGAAATGGACCAAGGAAACAGGTCAAAACTTCGGCTCGCTTGCGGCAAGTGAGTTGTTTGGCACTTGCTTTTCAAAGGAGCCCCGCCCCAAACAAATGTTGGCACACAATTGCTTCCTGAAAACATATTAGCCTGGTGGGGGGCCCATTAGCTTGCTCCCTGGGTACAAATTTCGGACCCCTGCATGGATGGGCCAACAAAAGTAACCAGACTTCTTGAGCAAGCCACTAAACTGAACCAAACCCAAACAGTGAAAAAAGTCCGAAACAAAACTGAGGGAGTCATTTGGGTGTGTCCTTGTTTAGGTTGGACCCAAGATGATGGGGTTTCCCTTTTGGTTTCCCTTGAGAACAAAAACAATTAGGGGGGGTTCCCCTAAAGGGTGTTTCTCAAAATAAGGGCCCCCTCAGATGGTTGGTGTCCTTCCAGTTTCCCTCTAAAATCGACCTTTAAAAAAACGTCCGCCATTTCGAGAAACTCCCCTACAAAAAGAAACTGCGGCAAGTACTGTAGCAAACCAAAACAAACAAACAAAAACATACTGGACGAGGGAAATGCTAACCAAATCGGTCAAAAACCTCTGGCCACCACGGTAGAAACTCTGCTAGGTCCTCCAGTAGAGAGGTTGGAATAAGAGCACCATTTTCTTCCTGTCTATTTTAGTAGGGGAACCCTCCCCCAACAAAAGAAACGGTAAAAGGGCACCTAGGGGGACCAACGGCCCAAGCGGCCCAAGCGCTCCTTGCATGCGGTGCTCCTCGGATTGCCGCTGCTCTGCTGCGGCCAGGCGCTCGTTCTCGCGGCCGGGATTGAACGAGGCCAACGCCCGGGAGGTTGCGGAAGGGCAGACTTGGATTCTAGGAAGGTTGGTGGGTGGGTGGGTGGGCGGGCGGGTGGGTGGGTGGGTGGGTGGGCGGGTGAGTGGGTTGGCCGGAAAATGGTAGCAACTTCAGACTTCTTGATGGAGAGAAAGCGTTGCAGGCAAGAACACTAACAAGCGAAGGGTGACTTAGGTCTGGACACGGAGTCGGGCACGGGCTCTGAAGGCACCTTTCGGAAACCAACGACTGAAATCGGTGGGTTTTCCTTTGGTCACCTTGCAAACTGCAAGCGAAAGGGGTAGCGGCTACCTAGTTAAGGCCTCCATCCCAAAGAGAGAGAGAGCCCGGGTCAGAAGTAGTCTGCGCAATCAGCCCAAATGTTTCAACATCAAGAAATTGCTCCCAAACAATCCATCCCGACAAAAGAAATCCATGCTTTGGAGAAATCGAATTTGACAAGCTTTGACAACTCAGACTACAACTCATGGAATTGAAAGAAAGTCCAAACTTGTATTTGTCCACGAAGAGTGTCTTCCCAAAAAGTGCAAAGTCCGAAACGGAACTTGTGAGACTAAAGAGCTGTGCGGTGGGCTTCCATGCCCCCAATGTCTTTGAACTGGCGGCACTGATCCATATTGGCCCACAAAGGCTTAAGTCCCATAAAAAAAGAAAGATAAACTACTTCCAGCAGTGATGGATTCCCTTCAAAAACCAACATATTTAATTGTGAATTCAAAGCATGCCAGGCACATGGAAGAAACTAGTATTTGTGTTGGGCGCCGCGGGAAGATAGATTCCTTGCCTTCAAACTGGGCCACTGCGGTGTAATCAAGATAATCAAGCAAGGGGCATACTGATGAACTGGGCTCCCATTGCTTCCCAATTTCTTGGGGAAGCAACCTGGAATGGGGCCTCCGGTGGTTGCAGGGAAAGAAGCAACAGCCTTTTCTGGCTGGGGGGGGGGGAAGCCCATATTTGAGGTGCCGGTGGAACCTACACAAAGGAGAGGCACTGATTGGGAGTCATAGTTGAGGGAGAGATCCCAATTCTTGCCCTTTGCAGTGAATCGCAATATGAATCTTCAACTAGATGACCCCCCAAAAAAAAATGGTTGCTTACCGCTTACCTTTTCGTTTCCCTTCCAAACCACTCCAAATCCAAGAAATCCTCCCCTATCTCCCCCCACCTTTTGGGGTGGCGTCCGATTCGAACAATCCGAAAAAAAGGAATCCGCAAAAATCCGGAAATCCGCAAAAATCCGCAGAAATCCGGGAAAAATCCGGAAATCCAACAAAAGACGACCAAGCCACTGGGCAATCCCTCCCCCTCCTGGAGCTCTGCGTGGTGTTGCCCAGCTGCTGCTTTGAGCTGCGCCTAAGGCTAAGGCCCAGGGCGCGGGCTTACCTCCAACCCGCCTTGGCTTTAGGTGCTTTTGTTGTTTGAAACCTGGAAGTTACCCGTCTTTGGCTTTCAGTAGTTGATATTAAAAAGCGTTTTTTGTTCAGGGGAAATTTACCTCCTTTAGGAAAGGGTCAAGATCATACCCGAAAAAAAGGCGGGTGGTGGGAGTGCAGGGGGAAAATGAGTGTGTCTTTTGGTGAAGGGGACTAGGGGGAAACCAAAGAGAACCATCAGTGGGGTGCCCACATTTAGACAAAACCCATATTCCCCCCCTCAAACATCACTCCTCACTTCCGATCGATGGGCCACAACAAGAAGCCACACTTGCTGCCTACCACCAACATGGTCCAAACCCCAAAAGTGAATAAAGTCCAACACGTAAAAATCACACCGTTCAAAGGCAAAGGAGACGTTTTGAGTGACCAAACAGGGAACACGCAGTTGGCAGCTGGTCTATCCCAATATTTGTAGCTATAGGGTTTCATCCATCCCCACCGGGAAGTGGATTTTGTCCACCCACAGCAGGCTAATGCGAAAAGCTAAAAAACAAATACAGACATTCTGCTACGGTCATGGAGTAATCTGTCTAGGAAGACTTCTAGAGCACCCCACAAACTCATTCCAAGTATGTAGGCCCTAACCGTATCTGTACCCCAAGATGTCCCATTCTCGAATGCTGTCTCTCGGTGGTTTGCGTTAAGGGCTCTCGCTCTCAACAGACCACACCACAGTGCATCAGATGAATCACCCATCACCACCCTGCTTCATGTATGGAACAAATGGCGTTACACATTGATTTCCACATTCCTTAACGACAAAAAAACAGCTACCCTTGGAATTGGGGGAGCACAAAAATAGTCCAGTAATCAGTAAGACTGGAAACTGCGGGTGAGGGCGCTGCTCGTATCCTTATCGTCACAAAGGTGAAACATGTCGCTATCTCTGAAGAATCACTGCAAAGCTCTTTTGTAATGTTGACCCCAGACCAACAATTGCTGTCCCTATTCATAGGGGGTGGGGGCCGTCCAAAAGTGATGAATCGCCACTCATAAAGGAGACACTCCTCTATTCATCAACCAGGGCCTGCAAGAGATCTTCTGGGGAAGGGGCCATTGTTAAGCTAGTACCCATCAATACCCATCAGTGATCTCGCCGCAGTCTGCTCAAATGCATCATATTCACCAGACAGATTTGGCTTCGAAGACGAAGGGACACCCTTGTGATCCACTGCGACCCCATCAACCAGCTCAGTCTCTAGGGCCGTGTCAGTCAGCCGATGGAATCTGACCGGTAAAGTGAAGCTCATGGTCCATGCCGATGTCGGAGTAAAGAGCAAACATATAAGATCTGACTTGTAACCCTGGCAGCAAAGGTTTTTTTTCTTTTTTGCAGTGGACCAGTAAGGAACCCGCCAAACTGAGCGGGTATTACTGAACTTGGAGGTAGTTATCTGGTTGATCGTACTCCCCCACTTGGCTTCAGGCACAATAACAAACACGTGCTGTCTAGCACCAGCTCGGATATGAATCTGCAACTTGCGCTGTATGTCTGCCTGAGAGAAGGGGCAGAATGTGATCTATGTATATAGCACCCAGCTAAAATATAGCCTTTTAAATAGGCTGTCTGGATGAACCATTAGCCCTCCCTTTTTGGTTTCCCTGCTCAAGAAGGATATGTCTACCCCCAAAAGCCAGAGGATATATATATATATATATTTATCTAAGGTTATGTAAGGGTTATATACGGGTTGTTGGAAATTGAGAACTGTGGGCTAAGCGCCAAGGAAGGAAGGGACTGCTTGCACTCGAGCCTGCATCTCTTCCCGCAGCGCCTGGCACTTGCAGCGAAAACGAAAACCGCTAAGCCATCGCCTGCTGCAAAGAAGACATGGACTTGCCAGGGCATGGCCAGGGCACAAGCAAAACTATGGTACAAAGAGGGAATGGTAGGAAAACCAAGAAGACAATGTGCCTTTTATGTGTGTGTGTGTGTGTTGTTTTAGGTTGGACCCCCAAAATGGCGAAACCAGCGGTGTTTCGTTTGGTTTCCCTTGAACACTTTACCACAAAGAAATGGCTCCTTCAAAAAAGACACACGCTGATCTGTTTTGGCTCCGCCTCCTGGGTGGATTGGACACAAGTGGCACACAAGTATAGTCCAAAGACTCGGGAAGAGGGTGTCTGATTCCAGCCGAATTTTCGCGAATCAATAGACGCTCTCATTTTTTTCAGCATAAGACTGATAGGTCAGAGGGCCCAATACTAAAAATGGATATAAGAAGGAGGCCAACTGGTCAAACCGACGTACACATTCGCTTGTCGGAATTTCGTGAGGAAAACCCCCCATGGCATTCGCTCGCTTTTTTTTTTCCCGGTGCCATGTCATATCCGGGCAGCACAAATGGATGTGTCTCAAACTGTGTGCTTACCACTAAAAATTGGTCCAACCCCAAAAAGTGGAAGTTCCTTCTAAGCTTCCTTCAACACTCCCACCTCCTCGCGCAACCAGGGTACTTTGCTGAGATTAAATTACCCCAAGCGGTGACAAAAGTCCGAAACAAAAATCCTGAGTGGATTTGCCAATGCAAAATTTACACTTTCTGTGTACACCCAAAAATGGTCCAACCCCCAAGCAGTGACCAAAAACGTCCGAAACGAACCTCAGCAGTGAGCCGAGCATTGCAACTCGCACCCGTGGCACGCGCTCGCACCGCTCGCACCGCTCGCCTCGAGGGCAGCGGCCTTCGACAGCTTCTCCGAACCAAGCGCCTGGCGGGCCATGGGAAACCATTGTTTGTTGGTACTCAGAAAAGAGTCATAATTCCAGGGTTTCTTAGGTGGTACAGGATTTCGTCCGTCCACAGTACCTTGGTGGCTTCGGTGGCCACTCAACCCCAGTGGTTTTAGTAAATAATGGGCTGTGCCTGGGTGAAATGTGGGGAAAGTAAACAAAAAATACAGCTGGGTAGTATGGGGTCAACATGAGTTGGCTTTCAACATGGAGGACCCCTTTAGGTACCACCGGTACTGCTCACACCGTGCCGTGCAAAAGTTGCCAAACGGAAGCACCGGGTCTGAGCCGAGCGGTGCCTCCCGTAGCTGTTCCAGCAAAGGCTTCGCGGCCATTGAGGCCTGGGAAACCGCGGCTGACGAGCGAGCGATCCTTTCGGCTTTGCTTCAGGTCGGCATGGTGAAATCCAAACCACATCTTGATTGCTGTTGATCCCCTGCAAAAAGTTTAACTTGTTTGGGGTTTAGTGGAAAACACATGTTTCCCAAAAAGTTAAAGTCTAAAGATCCAACCCAATAGCAGTCAAGAATCAAAATGGATACCCTCTCTCCGACTAACATGGCACCTCACAGAGGGTCCCTTCAGGAGCAAATTGATCTTCCAGGTACCCTCCAACCTGGAGTCTCCATGACCATGAAAAAATGGGTCCATGACCCCTTAATTTTGGGTAATGACCCCTTTCTTTATGATATTGGTTTGGTCTGGGTTGCAGCTTTTGGTCATATCCCAGTATCCATCTCTTGCGGAGAAAGTGGCGATGCAATGTTGCATACAGGTGCTCAAAGGAAGGTCAAAGTGATCTTCAAGGGGAGGGAGGTTGGGTGGCCGGAATTAATTCGTCCTCCAATTCACTGACCCGTCTTTTGCAACAGGGTTGCACACGTTTTGATAACCACAAGCTCCGCACCAGGACTTAAAACCTTGTACATCAGGGCCTGCGAGCTTTTCCACGCAACTCGCCACCCAATTCGGTGCTTTGCGCTGCTCCATTCCACGCGGCGCAAAGCAGGCGTGGATCATCAGGGTGTCGAATACCAACACATGACCCCAAGTGAGAATTGGGGGGGACCTTGAAAAATCGTGGCATGATTGGCTATGCGTTCCGTTCCCCGTGGGGGAAGGGGGGGGGGGGGTTGGGAGTAGCGGACACCACTAAATTGGTGCTTCTCAAAATTATGGACCTGCTGTTGGTTAGCATTTGAAGGGACATCAAAAGGACACCTACCATTCTAGGAGAACCCCCCCCCCTAAAAGATGGCTTCTGGGAAAACCACATTTCAAAATGTCTAACTCTGGGCGCCCCCTGTCTGGGGTCACTGGATGTCCAATGCAGGATGGGCATCACTCTTTGTTTGAATCTATGTGTGCAATGAGTTCCAATTTGAGGCATATGTAGAAAATATTATACATATGTTAGTTCTTATATACATAGATATAGAAAGAGACATGTATATGCACAGACATGTATTATATATATATATATATGTATGTATATATCTATGCATTGATCAGCACCTTTTTCTAGATATGCACAATGTGTATATATATATATATATATGTGTACTCTATATATTATTTGCAGTAAATCGTTGTCATCCTTGCTGGCCACCCTGACAGCCCAAGTTGGCTGAGGCCCAAGCCGGCGTTGGCCCGCGAGCGCTCACATGGCTCCTGCACTGAAAATGCGCCCAGGCGAGTTGGGTGGCTGGGCTACCCCGATCTTCCAAGGCAAGAACCACTGGAGTTGATGGCAGGTCTAGTCGAGAAATCTGGAAGCCTTAACCACAAAACCACCGGGCCCCAAACCGCCAACTCGAGCTGAGTATATGGGTGTTTTAATCTTGGAGACACCCAAAATAGTTGCTTGTATTTTTGGCTTCCCTTTGATCACGACCAAACAAAGGGTACCCCCAAACAAGCACACTATACCTTGGGAAGAGGAACCGGTATGAACAGGCCCTCTTCAAAAAGGGGTTGAAATCCGAGTCCAAACCGCCAATCGAAATCATCAACTAAGGGGCATCTGATGATACACGTCAACCAAGATAAATCAGACAATTCGTCAAAACCTCTACCCGATCTGGGGAACAATTGTCAATGGGCCATTTGGGTGGGTGTTGTGTGTGTGTGTGTGTCAAAACAGGGGGGCTAAAGAAATGATTGGTTTCCTGTGGTTTCCCTTTAAGCCCACCCAAGACATTGGTTACCTTTCGAAACAAACCCAAATTTGATATGAAGCTTGTACACTGACTCTTTCCCCAAAAGGTTTGATGTTGACAACTGCTTCACCTCTCACATACTCTTGGTCCCAATTGGGAGGGGCCGCTTTTCTACCAGGTCAAACGCCAACGTACATAACACCCAGAGGCACACCCGTAGCTCGAAGATTCCCAGGATCCGACGCATCTCTCACAACTAGCGCCGTAGCTTGTGCAACGTAGGTGTCCTTTGCGGAAAGCAAAAAGATGGCACTGGTAAATGATCCGAACCAAGCTGCCACCAGTAGAATGCTGCAAGTTTCAACCCGGCCAACAAGGACACCCATGGTGTTGCTTGCAAAAAACAACGCCTAAAGCTAGGATCCAGGGCCACAATTTTGCTTGCCGTCATGTTAGTCAGTGGCAAAGATATAAAATGGTACCAAAAGTTAACCCAGTAGCAACCGTAGACGGAGCCATACCAATGAAGCCGCTGCACCACAATGATTTCTCCCCTCGCTCTGAACCAATCTTGGAAACAGGACTCCGTATCTGCATCAGCTTCCCCCTCCCAACCAACAAACAATGTTTGATTCGCAAAAAGTCACGCAATGTCTCCAAAGAGGTCCCAGTCAATGGGACAACCGGGGTTAGACATACGGCCATGGTCATCTCAGCGAGCGAGACAGCCCCTTTCGCCCCTGTCCTGGCCGATTGGCATGGCGAAAGCTGGCGCACCCTGCGCCGGAGTGACCCCTCTCTGGGTACCCGCCATCCAGGCAAAGAGGCGTGAGACAGCTGGGTTGTTTCCGGGTGGTTGCAGAGGCAATTTGGGTTGTCCCCTCACGTCGGCCACCAACAATAGACCAGTTCCTGAACTTTTGAAAGGAACAGCCTGGGTGATTGCAACATGAGTGATTTAGATGGAACAAACACAACTCCCAACATGAATCCCCCTCTCTTGCTGAAAATGGCCTAAACCTCAGCAGCGCACCAAAAAAACAACATGAATAAAAGTTGATCACCGAGTTGAAGGTGTTTCATATACTAAACATGGACCGTTTAAACCGGGAAAACCCATCGGTCAGCTCCGGTCGATTCGCTTCACTTCCGTTTCATCGCCCCGCGCCTCGGTGGAGGTGCGGCCCGGGGCCCGGAAAGATCGCCGCCTGACGGACTCGCTGGAGAGGCGGCGCCCGGGGCCAGCGTCTGCGGTTTTTGGGGAAGAAAACCTCGGTTGCAAGCTGCTCCCCTGCTAAAAGTCTAACTTGTAGCGGTTTAGTGGAAAACCCATGTGTTGGCAAAAAGTTGAAGTCCTAACATCCCTTGGCAAAATGCACCAAAGAAACGGACAAGCCCAAGCTGCAAGTCTTCTCACTTGAGTTGATCATGTGGATCGGCCCAGAACAAGTCCAAACTTTATTCTTGCCGCTGGAATGGTGCGAACCCAAAACGTATCAAGTCCCTGAACTCAAAAAGTGCAACTTTTTATGAGCTCGCCAAGGGGCGACGTATCCCAGGAACCAACCTGCAACCTGCCCACCCAGGAATCCTCCTGAGTGCTGCCCTCGGCAGAGGCTCCAAAGCTATCGCTGGAGGCAGAGGCGGCTGGGCAGAGACCCCCCTTAAATCCAACTTTTCAGCTGGGGAACAAGCCTCGATTTTACACCAATCGGAGGTTGACGATCCCGAAGAAGAGCAAGAGCTGTCGCTAGGGCGCGTGCTTCCCCCTCTCGACGGTCTAAAATGACTCTGGCTGTGACCGCGACGGTTGTTCTTGCGCAGGTTCCGCCTATGCCGAAAGCTCGGCAGCACCTCGCCAACGAGTCCAACAATTCAATCCTCAGCACAACATGATGCCTTTCGATTCAGGCAGCTCGCCCCCCTCCCCCCATGGCCTGGGAGCATTCCCACATGTTGCCAAACGTCTTGAAACTAAGTGAATTTGGGGTGGTTTCCTCCCAAAGTAAGACATTTGCCGGGGACACCCACCAAAGGCGTATCTCTCAACCGGGTCGCCGAGTGAAGTACCAGACCATATTAATCTACTGAAGATCCTGCTGATGGGACGGGAACATGTTAAGCCCATGTTGGTATCAAAACGCCCAGGCTCCACAAAGATGAAGGCTGTCAGTCCGTGATTGGAGTCCAGCAAACCAATGAGGATGGTTTTCCTGCAATCAGTGCCATGTTGGCTTTGTTGCAATTGCTGGCCACACAAAGAATCAATGAGAACAAGGCTTTGGCTCATTGTGTTACAACCGCAAACCTGGCAGTGGCCACTGTCTTCGGCAGTTCCTGTTCAAAAAAAAAGCTGTTCAAAATTTCAACACATCCCGGTCTCGGTTCGGTCCCTGCCACGATGTCCCAAAGGGAGGTTGTGAGATCTTGGGAGCCGCAAGATGCCGCGAAAATGATTTAATGAATCACCCTGCTATAACACTTCGGGAACCGATTTCCCGGACGAAGCTTGGGCTCTCCAAAGCAATTTGAAACACAATCTTCAACAGCTGTTGCGTAATCTCTTCCCCCTATTAATAAATACGCCCCCCCCCTATTATAAATAAATCCTCCCAAAAATAGATGTTTTTTTAATTGGGGTTTTCGGGGTTGGGTTTTTTTGCTTTTCTAACAATGTGAGGGTTCGCATAGGATTTGGAGGAAATGGATTGAATTGTAAGGTCCGCGAGTAAGCGGTTTAATAAGGAAATTTCATGTATCATTCTATTTGTTTTTCAGTTTACTGGTTGTTTGTTGGCAGCCAGGCAGGTTAGCCAGCATGTATGGGGGAGAGACAGTCGCAGCTTAAAAGTGGGGCTGGAAGCTTGTTAAAAGTGCCCCCTAATAAGGATTCCAAGACTTGCAATTAAAAATCAATTGTGCGGAGTGGAAATCTGGTCTCGGGCCCCGGATTTGCATTTATTATTAATGGGGGTCATTCATTAATTGGGGGAGGAGATTATTCCCCATTAGCGCAGAGCCCGTTTCGAGCCTGACCATTCCGCCACGAAGTCATGCGTAGCTTTGTGGTGTCTTGCAAAGCTCCTCCCATCATGGGGGCTGGGAGGGAGGGAGGGAGGGGAGGGGCAGGGAGCCCAAATAAGGCTATATTAAGCCCAGGCCCTCCCTCCCCCCCGGCTCCCATGATTCCGTTCCAAGGATTCAGATCATTCGCCCAAAGTCAGACCCTGCCACAGCTGTCCGCCGCGATTCGAATCGCAGCCCCGGTGTCCCGTTTCGGCCTGGCAAAGGCCGCCAGCCTGGCCAGTCAGCTGAAAAATGTCAGAAGTCCAACTCATGTTGGCTTCATCCTCTTTACACCCCAGCAAAATATATATATATATATATATATTTGCCTGGCTAACTAGTGGAAAACAGGGGACCCCAAAAAAAGCACAACAAGGGAGCAGAACTCTGGGAAAGTTTGCTCTGCTTCCTTCCAATTGGTGGTTTGGGATGGTTTGAAACTGGGTTTCCCACCTACCCAGAAGAACCAGCAGTTCTAAATTCACCCCAGTTGAGGGTAACCAGATTTTCATCCCAAACATCCGAAACTTCGGCTGGTTTAGTCATCTTTGGTCATCCCCGGACCCAGTTGCCCTTAAGGGAATGCACCTACTTGCATCCCACGCTCCATCCCTTTGAAGGGTCTAGTCGCCAGGTCCAGCTACCCCCAAAAGGGCCAGGGGAAACCATGCCAATCCTGGTTCCCTGCAACTGGATCCACATCCCCTCTACCGGCTAGTGGAAAAGGTGAACTAACCCTTTGAGTCCTGGACTGAACGACCAAAGTGGAAAAGTGAAAAGGTCAAAAGGTGGATTCGCTTTCGACACCTGAGAAGTAGGCTATAACCATCCGCAGGCTCGCCGGGTCGAACTCATGTTGTGAAGTTCCAGTCCTGAAATTTGGCATCCGATGCTTGTTTCAGGTTCTGGGTGTTTGCGACTTCCACGTGCAAAATTGTGATTTTGCTATTGGAAAAGACGTATCACGCCCAGGAAACTCTGGGAAGTGGGTGTCTCGTCTTTGGGGAGAAGCCTTTTGGTTGGTGGTAAACACCAAGCAAACACGCATGGCCGTGTCGCCTGCGCGCGGCTCGGCGGACGCCGGGCGGATGGATGGCATCCATGGGAAAGCAACCCGCGCGCGAGTGCGCGCGCGGGCCGCGCGACGTCGCGCAAGGCACGACGTGAGGCCAAACCCCACACAACGAGTTGTGTGTTTGACTAAGGCAAGGAGCTGACAGGCAAGCCTTCCGTCTGGGAGTGCTCCAAGGGTTTTGGGTTCCTTCGGGCGGGTCCGTGGAGCCTTTGGGGACCGCAGCGGGCAATTTTTTGATGGGTGTTGACTAACTCCGATTGGCACAAGCAAAAGCCTGACTCTTCTGTGGCTGCTAAACTGGTCCAAACCCAAAAGGCCTCAAAGTCCAGGAACTCAAAAGCCACAAAGGGTGAGTTAACCAGCGTTGATTGACGAATCTCCGTGACATCAAGCCCAATCACTCAACCTAGATGCCAGCTTCAAGCCGAACTGCTCTGCTCAAAGCGTGCGATCTTCCACCCCGATCAGAATTCTTGGTTGTTAGCTGAAAACGCGCCGGCCACTCCCAGTGTTTCCAGCTATCTTGTGAAGCTGGATTCACACGCATAGCTCTTTTGCTCTAACTAAAGGGCACCTGCACTCGTGGATTTGGAAGGCTTGACAAATTGTAAAGGTGGACAAAGGGGTGGTTGTGCTGCCTCACACGCAATAATAGGCATCAACAAAGGGCCCAAACTTCAGCCGTTGAACGTGAAAAAGCACCTTTCCGAATCTTGCGTCATGTGTTGTCGAAAGTGATCCCAATTCGAACATCACCCCTTACAATAAAAACAAACAAGTTATTTCCATCCGACATTGGCCAATGTCGGCTTCGCAGAGGTGCCACCAACAAATAGCAAATTAGCGGATCCACAAAACGGTGTTGTTTTCCCCTTTTTTTTCCGGGTTTCCTTTCAACCAATGCCAAACAAGGTACCGACCAAAAAAACACCTACCCTTCTAGATTGCCAACATCCGATCCCAGGAAGCATTTGAGCAGCAAACCGGCACGGTCTGAGACAACTCGTGTCTCGTATCGGCATGACCTGAAAACCCAGGAAGGCCGGGTTGCAGCCCCAAAACATGCAAGAGCAAAAGGTGGACGAGGTTTGAACATCTGCGATTCGCGTATTTCCGCGTAGAGATCCGGAAAAAAAAAACCGCATCGCCAAACACAAGAAGACAACAAACAACGGTTTGCAGGGTTAGACCGGTGGCCTAAGGGCAAATAAAGTTGGGGGCCAAATAAAGATGGGGGGTCTTCTTTGTGTTGCAGGGATCGGGATCCGCGCTGATAGATCAATTCCTGGCTCCTGCGAACACGGAACGAGCCCTGCTTTCCTGCTTTTACTGCAGCACTGAGGCGGAGTCGCGCAAGGATGCTTGGCAGAACGAAGCACTACCTGACTGCATTGCCGGGACTAGAAATCAGAACCCCCCGGGCAGTGCAATATTCTTGTTTCACCTGCCGCTTGAATCCCGTGCTCTTCTACTTGGAGCTTTTGCTTTGGTGAACGCCACCACTGCAAAGCAAATAACAAATCAAAGGTCCAAGATCAAACGGCCGTGAGTTTACCAAGCCAGTGCTCCAAATATAGAATTATGTGTATATATATACCTGGGTCTTCCATTTGGTCACTTTTTGGGGCTCTGGGCATTTTTTTTGCTCGTTTCAGATTTTGAGCGGAAAAACTAAAAATGAGCGGAAATCTTGATTTGCAAGTTGTGTCCCAGAAAATGAGCGGAAATCGGCGGGAAATGAGCGGAAATCGGCGGGAAATGAGCGGAAATGTGCGGACACGCACCAGAACCACTTTCCAATTGAGCGTTTTATTTCGAATTGAGCGTTTTTGGATGAAATGAGCGTTATTTTTGCTCGAAACGGGAAAATCCAGAAAAAAGTGCCCACGGAAGACCCAGGTATATATATACACGTGTACATACATGTACAGCTACAGTATCAACATCAACCATGCAGGCGGGTAATTTGATTCATTGGGGCTGTCCGCTTTTGATTGGGAACCTTCGTCGCTTGGGTGCGTTTTTCTCCTTGCTTCCCCCGCCAAGTTGCCTTAATGCCACAGGCTTTAAACAGATTGAAGGCTAATTTCCAGCAGCTTGGTCTTGGACTCTAAGGTGGAACTGGTTGCTTCCTAGGACAGGAACGTAACCTGCAAATCAAGAGACAATCCTCGAAGCCCGCGCCGGGGCGGCCTTTTGCAGTCGGTAAGATCGAAGCTGCAAAGCCAAAGTAAAGGCAGCCAAGTGCTGCTCTCCTACTCTCGACTCTGTCCGTCACAGCATGGAATGCCAACACTCCGTCCGTCAAAAGCCTCCAATCCTGCAAGAAATCTGCGACACACGAAGAGGCCAACCTTCACCAACCCCCAAAATTGGGGGCATCCAAGTCACCGTCGCCTTCGTCATGGTTGTGAGGTCGATGTCATTTGCTAAATAAATGTGTGGCGTAAACCCCGGATTTTCACAAGCCTTGCAGATCCATAGGGGGCCTTCCCCAGAAATATGAAAGAGGCCCTCTAAATGAGGCATCCACTCTTTAGTGAACTAGGGGTTCATTACCCCTGGCAAAAAGGCATCCCCAAGAAGAAGGATCCTTCATCACGGGGTAAGCTCGTAAAACCAAAGGGGAAGCAACAAAATCCAGTGCTTGCCCGGCCTTTTGCCTGAGTCAGTGCAGGTAAGTGCCGGCCAAACCACGCCGCGTGTGACAGGTCTGTGTTACAACGGATGGCAGCGGCCAAACCACGCCACGCGCTTCGCGAGACGCGCCGCGCAAATCGCTGGAACCGCTAGGTCCAGGAAGACCCAAGTTGCTTCAAAAGGCACGCAGGGACGTGGTACTCGCGGGTTCGCGTGAGTCCAACGAGCGACTCGAGAGATAGAAGATGGGAACCATTCCATTCCTGTTGCTTTGTTTGCATTTTGTACCGGGAAGCAAAAAACCCAAACAACTGGAAGCTTATTCACTTTTCGCCATTGAAAGCAGTCTTGCCATTGCCCAAAGTTCAAGACATTTCAGGAGAGCATCAGTTCAAGGTAACCTGCCTCTGGGCATTGACGACCAACATCTCTTCATGGCAGGTAGCATCTGTGTGGAATCAATGACACGATTTGCCCTGTGCGTACGAATCAGCAGTCAGTGCCACATGCAAGGTGCGCTCCAAAGATTTATTCACAAACGACAAGCACTGTTGGCACCGGGAAGAAGAAACACCCAAGCTTTTCTTTGGGTGATGAACCAAAAAGCACAGAGTCACATTTCGCCTGAGACCTGGCTGGTAAGTTGGACTGGTGCTGTGGAGGTCAAGGGGTGCAATTCCCATTTGGTTTCAAGTGGAACTGGGATTGAAATCAAACCATTGCAAGGTTTATCGAAAGGGATACCTGAACCTTTGCATCCGTCTCTTGCCTACGCCGTCTGGCGCGGACGGTTCTCTCCCACGCGACCCGCATGCAGTGGAACTCCCAAGCTGTGGAACAGAGAGACGTGAGTCAGGCATCCGGGGATCCCCGCAAAAGAACCTGTGTGCAGGAATGACTGAGTTTTTACTGGTTGCTACGTTTGCTGAAAAGCAAGCCGTTGATGGAGACAGCAAGGTCACTGTCACCCCTTCCGTAGTGGCTGGGGGATGCAAGCGGCTTACTCATATTGGCCAGTGGGTTGACGATGTTGCCTTGAATGGAGTTCCGAGTGAGCTGGTTGAAAGGGGAATGCAAAAAAAGCTGCAAGGCCCTTTTGCGGACGGAAACAGGGCATGACCACTTCTGTCATACAACAGAAAGGGCTTGCCAAAGGCTATTGTGTTAATGTAAAGGGAGACTCCCTTGTATCACAGAAGGGGGAGAAACCCCTTGATCCCACAACCTTGGACAGAGAGGTTCGTGAATTCTGGCCCTCGGGGAGCCCGGGTTTCTCTCCTGACGGCGTCTGCCGCTCACAGCTTGGATCGCAGGCGATTGCGGATGACGTCCTCCGCCTCAGCCACCTGAGCGAGAATTTCATGAACCAACCGCTCCAGTGGATGAATTTCATATGAGGGTGTTTAGAAACAAGAGGGGAATTAGGGGGCAGAAGTGATTTAATGTCAGGCAATGGTTTGGATTGGTGGCTTGGGGATTTGAACCCCCGGATTTCGAAGAGGTCGGAACACCTCCAACCACCAAATCAAACCACCTTCTTCAAGGGAAGTACTTCTGGAAACACCGCCTTGTCAAGCGGCCTGGCGGCCTTTTTGAAGGCCGGACTTGTCTCACTCTGTCCAAAAACAAATCGACGTATTGGTTTCCACTGCATAGCAGGCGTGGGTCATTGCCTGTCATTGCAACCCAAAAGAGGCACACAACCTGCTAGTTGTTGTGGAAGGTTTCAGCAAGCTGAGGTGACGTGTTGTTGTTTTTGCTAATATCTCCCCCAAGACCTGCATCATGAAGGTTGCAAGCCAAACCCCTTTCTCTCAGGTCGCTCGAAATTTGGGGTTGTTCTATGTTCGAAACGAAACACGTCCTGGCCACCCAAGAACCTTCCACATGCCTGGCCAGCTTTACCTTGGGCCGCAAACCATCAAATCAGGATCTGCCTGACCGGCGGGCGCTCATTATCCCAAAGAACAAACAGGCAAATTGAGGCGTGGGTTTTCAAGGTTGCTTTGATGTGCCGTGTTTCGTTTTTGTGCTGTGTGCTCTTTTTAATTTTGATTGTTTTTTTGCGGCTCTCTTTCGGCTTTGAAACTGGGTCACATCTGTGTGAGAGAGAAATATGCGCCTTTTCCGGGACGGGGCCTAGATTGCTGTGTAGCGGTGCACGCGTTCAAAGCTTGGCTCGGTGGCTGTTTGGTGGATAGGCAGCTGTTCAGAGAGTTTGTGGATATGACTGTACAGCGCATGTCATTTCCACACATGATTCGGTGGTGGCTGTTTGGAGGATTATGTTTGATTTTGCGCATCACTTGCATCATCTTCAGCTAGCTTTGCGCGCAGAAGAGGCCTTCTGAAAGGAGCGGACCTGTCAACGTCCTCGGCATCGCCTGCTTTGGCCCAACATCTGCATTGCCTTCCCTCACCTTTCGGCGGTTCCTACAACATCCCCTGCACTGCCTGCAACTGATTTTCATTTTATAAAGCCGACCCTTTTGGTCCAAAAGCCTGACCCCATGGCCTGAATCTTCCGAAAGCTGAAGCTAGTAAGCGGTGCAAAAATCGGACCCCTTGTCATCCTCAGCTTCGCCTGCAATTGGCTTGCAGCGTTTCCTGCAAAATCCCCAGCATTGCCGGCAACTGGTCTGCCGAAATAACGTGTCTTGGGTTTCCATAGTGCGAGCCATCTGAGAATATGGAGCCCGAAAAAAGAGAGGTCGTGGAGCCTTCGCCATTGTTCCATTGGGCTGATTCTCAAGCGCTGGCACGCCATAGCGCTCACCGTGAAATTGATAGTCTTGCTTCTGTCAGCTTCCATGCTTGTTGGAAAGAAGGGAAGGGCAGCTGACAACGAGCAGCCGCAGGGATTCTCTGAATCCAGCACAGTGGGTCGCCAGCAAAAGGCTTTGTTGGCCCCAAATGACGCAAACCTAAGCTGCTATTTGCCCAAGCAACTGGACAAAAACGGTCAGGCACCCTCATGCAATGGCTTGGTCCAGTGAATATGTAAGTTGAATGGGTCCAAGTATGAGCCTGTACAAAGGAAACGGACCCCGTATTCATAAGTACTACGTGAAGTGGCACGTGGTTGAGTCCCGGTTGTACGAGCGCTGCCCAATCCCAATTAACAACCCCTATTCGAAAACCACAACCAAGGCCGCCCCTTTCGGGGGGGGGGACAAAGCAAAGGATTGAGGATTGGCTTCAAACAGCCCAGTTTAGAGGCATAGGTTCAGAGCAAAAGCATACCTGCCATTTGCTTAAGTGCGCATATGAGATCGATTCCCTTTCAAACCAACAGGGGAAAATCAACAACTTGCTTGTGCTCAGGGAATGAGGGAATGACCCAAAAATCGGAAAAATGCTTCCCGAATACGGAAACCTGTCCTCCCCAATTCGCTGAGCTGTAGGGCCATAGACTCGAGAAGCTCCTCGGACCAGTTTGTACCAGCCAGCTTGGACAACCCCCCGCTAGACCATGCAAAACCACCAGCAAAAAAAAAGCATGGCCAAGAGGGATGTTTCAGGCGCTGCTCAATTGCACATACCCACCAAAACTTGACTTGCGCTTGGATTGAATGGGCAAACTTATCAAAATCAATGGGGTTAAACTGACGAAGCCAGGAAAGGCAAAGGGTATTCCACAGCACACAAAGCGCAATCCTTGAAGCAAGTCAGGCAAGTCGTGGGCCTGAACTTTGGCATGCCAATGTTAAACAGGTCCACTCCGTCCCCCATGGGCATGCCAGTCCAGGGCAAGAAGTGAGATGATTGTAAGGCTCGGGACCTGTTGGTGTGTACGTTCGTTTGGTCAGTGACTGATTTGGAGCCCGGTGGTTTGGTGGCTGCGCATGGGAAACCCCACGGCGCCCTCTCCAAGAAACAAGAGTTCAATTCCCCAAACGAATCCAACCACCAAGTGAAGGTGCAAACAAGGCAGAGCCTCGGGCCGCGTAACGTCTATGGGATGGTTGCGAAGCCGAGAGCAAACATGCCGCTCGAGGGACATAAAGCTATGTACACATATAATTATATATAATAAATATGCAATATATATATATATATATATTATAATATTAATAATAATAATAATAACATTAATAATAATAATAATAATAATAATAATAATAATAATAATAATAATAATAATAATAATAATAATAATAATAATAATAATAATAATATATATATACACGGTCACATTACTATTTGGTTTCCAAGTGAAGATGATCTGCGATGAAGCCCCGGCTAGTAACAGTTGGCTGAAATTACCCTGTAGCTATTAACCCTAGCCAGCTTGGTCCCAGCATCATCAGTTTGGTCCTAAACAAGAACCGCATATATTTTGTTGACCGGATTGACAAGCAGCTCACTTCCCCAGAGGATGGCTAAACGAGTCCTTTTTGGGGGGAGTGATGCAACAATGTCCTCGCCATCCTTGCATGCTCCAGTCCTTTTGACCCCGATTCCCCCACCTGTCCTGGCAGGTGGGTACGTCCTGGCAAGAGCGGGAAAGTCGGGTTTGTAAGGGCTGGACAGGCCGTTCAGGGATGCTTCTCTTCAGAAATATGAGTAGACAAGTTGGGGAAAAACAAAAAAAACATGTTTGGCTTCAGAAAAGAGCCAGCGTGGGAAAAATGGGCGGACTCTGAAGATTCTAAAGAAGAAGCGTTGGGTGAAGGAACCCCAACCCCCAGGAAGGATTCCGACAGAAACTTCCAAGGGAAACTTCCGATCGAACGGATCGAACCTTTCTGGGAGGCATGGGGGCCACAAGGGCACGTGCCGTTGCCTAAGAACAGTGGTCACTGTAAAATTCTCTCCCATGACTCTGGTTCCTCGGTGGTAAATCGAGCTGCAAACAAAAACCGCGTGCAGCTGAGTGACATATGACAATTAATTGAACCGACAACAGGGTTCTCTCAAAAAGGTTGCGAACGAAATGTGCCATAAGAGTTGCTGCTACCGTGCAACCAATATTCTAATTAGACTGTCACCCGCAAACTGCTACTTAAATACATGCCCACAATGTAAGCAGGAATTCATCGCTTGCTTATCCTGGATGGATCTGGTCGACCCTGGTCCAGCCGACTGGTCGAACCCTTTTTGGGCGCTCAGCTTCCAGCCATGAGAACAATGGGTTTTCTCTTTGGTTCTCTTTGGGGGGGCGGGGGGGGGGGGTTGAGAAGTGCTTCTAAACGAAAGCCAAAAGAAAAACCGATCCCTTACAGGTCGGGTTTTGTACACCTGCCCACACACACAATACGTATATAGATATACAGAGAAAAAAAACAAGAAAATACAAAACATGTGCCATTGACCGAACTGAAAGGGTCTTACGAAGGGCTTCGAAGGTGTTACAGGGCTATTTCAGCTAGGGTTCGAATCGGAGCCATGTCGCCCGGCCTTAATGAGACCGATGGACTGCCCACACGACCTCAGACAGCCACATTTGATATGGATGGAGACTTGAGCACCTTTCTAGGGGTGGATTCCAACCATTCTTTTCAACCATCGTTCTTTTTAAAAACCGGATCTGTTTCCCCTGGATTTTGCTGGTTTCCTGAAAAGAAGGATCCCTGGAAAGAATGGAAATGGAAGGTACCCCTATAATCTGGAGTGCAAATGGGAGACCGCCCCCGAAAAGCCGAGCCAGAGCACCCTTTTCGAGGGAAGACAACAATCACACTTGGTGGAGGCTGAAAAACTTTCAATCAACTTGAGGTTCACACCTGGGATTCGGGTGGAAAAGGAATGAAGAGGGAAACCGCCCATGTTGTAGGGACGCATTTGGAGATGCACCCAATCTACAATCCGTAGACACCTTCCAAAAACTCGCTTCCTGAGTGGATGGCCCCAAACAAGCCACCACACTTTTTGTCCACCAAAGTTGTCCGTCCAATCCCAAAAGCTCAGTCCTTTCAACGGAACTCCTCGGGAGCGAGCCCATCTTGGACGACTTCCTCTGCTGAGAAGCCCGAGGCCAGCGCCACACCGAGGTGTCCGGGTCCCCCGTCTCCTGAGGCAAAAACGCCCCCCGATTTCCCCGCCAGCTTGGGATGGGGCGAATCAACCGGCCCCCCTTTCCGCCCCCCTTTCCCCCCGGCACGAAATGAACAGAACAGACCTGCTGCCTGGGTGCCTGCCACAAGACCGTGAGTCGCGACTCACAAATGGAAAGCTGCCCCTTCCGCCAGTGGAAACGTGAAATGAATAGGTAAGCCATCCACCAGAATGAGTTGTGCAGGGGCCTTTGCTTTGTTCTTTGTTTCCTTCCAGGAGGGCTCGATCCAGGATCCACACGTTGGAGTCCCCAAAACGGATTTAAACCTAAGGGCTCCGATTGCGTTCCAATAAATCAAATCTGGGTTCTTGAGTTCTCTTGGGTGCCAGCACAAATAGAGCCCTGGATCAATCCATGCTCCAATCCGGGTGGGTTTCTGCTTGGCACACACAAGTTTGTCCTACTTCCATTTGCTTAGATGCCAAGCCCCATGATCCACCATGACTTCTTCGGCACTTCTGCCCATTTGCATTGTTGGTGACTCGGATCAAATGTGATGTTTCGACCAGCTAATCTGGTGAACCAACCACATGGCAAGGTGGCCCTACTTAGGAGCCACTGACTGATAAGTCTATGCGACCTTAGGTCGCTGAAAGTCGCTCAAATCATTAAACACTTCCCACACCCACAAAATGGACACAACATAGACACAAAATGAAACCCAATGGAAACCAAAGGAAGCCCAAAAAAAACACCTCACACAAAGCCACTTGGCGGTTCGGTGTTCCTCCAATATTTAAGCCTCAAGAGGCCCCAAACCTCCAGGAAAAAAGCCGACCCGGATGTTGGCTTGCTTGGTTTTCAAGGACAAGGCCCCCCAAACAACAAAATGACACACCTGGAGGCCTGAGTGATCGCAGTCGCCATGGCGCCCCTATTGAATCTTTGGTCAGTTTTGTGGTCTCAAGGCGTCCGGAGTGAGTTGGTCACGTCTGACCCCCAAAAGTGGTCGACTTGTTGCAAGACGAGTGGCTTATTGCATTTGGTGTTAAAGAACAAGAAAAACACCGAAAAAATGGTGTCCAACCCGTTACCCTGCAACAAAGTGGGCAACTGGCTGCAACAATCCAACAACAACGTCACATTCCAAAGAGGTCAAAAAGTTGGGACAAATCAAACATCGACCAAGTGTCTGGCCCAAGGAGGTGATTCTTTTACCTGCCGCTCAGAGCGATAAGCTTCCTAAAGTAGCTCACAGCTCCTGAAAGCAACCATTTTAGCATCTCCCGCAGATTCAAAGAAAACCGCCGTGCAAAATCAGCCTGCTCGTGATACCAAGGAATGCCATGACTGGGTTAGACTTCCTCCTCACAGCAATGGCTCTCGGAAATTTGGGATCTCAGAGTGGTTCTTGGTCCGAACAGCCAACGACAAGTCACACCTCTGAAACAAATGACGCCCAAGAATGTTGGCCAGGAGCCTGACAGGTTGTCCCTGATTTTCCCGCCTGGGAGAAGAAGGGGACCAGAATTGGAGGATTTGTTCCTGTCCTGATGCCATTCTACCGCATAGTCGCACCTTTTTGGGGCTCAACTATCGCAACCTTTCAATTGATGGCAGCCATTTGCAGCCAATACCCCAGGTGAAGGCTTTGACGTTCGCTCCGAGAGGTTCGGGCCCTGTCCGATTTGTGGGGCAAACCTGTTGGGCAAGGCATCTGTGATCATCCGTGTGAAAGCACAAGCCATTTACCTTTCAACTGTTTCCTGGTTACGGGGTTTGGAATGAGACATGGAATTTCCATCCTGTCGAGTGAAACTCCGATGGCTCCCATGGCTCAATGGACCCGGCTCCTGGAAGGACTTCCGGTAGTTCTCACCTGCGTGAATCTCCGGATCGAGTGTATGCCGACCCCGTCCTGAGAAGCTTGAAAAGTGGGCTTTCAGCCCCGAAAGAGGCCCCGAGCCAATTTGTCAATAGCGGTCATACACAACGTGCATAGATCATACGGCGGTTTTCCCACCTGAGACACCACCAGTCAGAAAGGAATGCATTGGAGCGGCTGAAACCGTGACAAAGGGAAATCTCACGGCTTCGGGTTCCATGGAACTTGGAAACGGTTCAATGGCCTGTGGCTCAAAAACAAGACAGGTGCACAAAATGGGCCCCAGGATGCATATGATATGGAAAAACATATGCAGAACCTGCAACTTGCCCCACTTTGATGTCAAGCAGCTTCAGGTTCGGTCACTCATATTCAGTCCTCTTGGGTCGCATGGGAAGCCGGGAGTAGGCAGTGCAGTTCTCCAAGCCAACCAGTCCGGTGGTGAGCCCACATAGAGCCCAAGCACACCCCGGCCAGACACGTCAGCTTCTCGCGGAATGGTTTGCAGCCCCTAAGCCGGTTCAAATCCAAATCCAAACCGCCAATCCAAACTGCCTGGGTAGTGAAGCACAAATCCGGCATCAAATCTTAGAATTGCTTCTAGCTAGTTGGAAGCAACTCCTTAAACCCCATGCCCCACATTCTCCCCGCCCCTTTTCAGTGCAACCCACCAGGTGTCGGGCCCATGACCAGGTGACGAATCGCCTCAAAGTCCTGCCGCAAAGTATCGGAGTTGGAAGAAAGCGATGCGCTTCACTCGGGAAGAAAAAACCCTCCGCATTGAACGGGGATCCTTGCATTATACACCTAACCATTGCCTTGTAAATGGTGGTGTCCCTTTATTTGGGTGGACAAATTGTTTCAAATGGTTTCAACATGTGTTGTTTAAGGAGCCCTTTTGAAGCCATTGTGTTTGTGACTGTTTGCGTTTTTAGGGATGGTCTGCTGTGGTATAGGCGGATTTACCATGGCTATGTCTTGTTGGGGGGACCCGGTCCCCAAAATGGTGGTTCACTTTTTGGCTTCCCTTGAACACCGACCAAACGCCAGCTTCCGCCTTACTTTTATTTTTATTTTTAGCGCGATGGTTTTGGAGGTTCAGGGGTGGGAACCCCATTTACCCTCAACAAAAATCAGGGGTTCAAAGCGAATCCAAACCGCCAATCCAAGCACCAACCAAGGATTACCCGAAACCTTGGCTTTTGGAAAGAAAACGTGTTGCTGGAGAGTAGCAGTTGTCATGACTGGAACACATGCCCTTGCTTGCAGCAAACGTGCAAGCAGCGCGTTCAACACCCTTCCACCAAACACATGGAAGTGCAGGCAGGAACAACTTCTTCAGGGGTCCCCATCGTGGAAGGACGAAATCCTGCACCACCTAGGAAACTCTGGAATGATGACCGCACTGTAAAAACAAACAAACAGCTATTTTTGCATGGTTTCGTGTTGCAGAATTTCATCCATCCACAGTATCAACAGCTTTCCCGGCATTTCCCCTCTAAGCATCAACCAACAGGCTGCTCTTCAATCATGACCCCAACAAATGATGTTCACAACGGGTGATTTGTGATGGCAGGGAAAGCCTGGCAGAAAGTGCGCAATAGGAATCTCAGCTTCCCTCTGATGGTGGTTGGATTGGTGGTTTGGTTTAGGGGTGGTTTCCGATTTACCGACAAAAACTCCATGGGAACAATCCGAAAACACAAGGGTTTCTTGAGAATCGGTCCCTACTGGGGATGACGATATCCTGCACCACCTAAGAAACCCTGGTTTTTGCTGATTCCTTCCTAAATACCAACACGCAACGGTTTCAACCATGGTTTCATTTCGTGGTGCCGCGGATTTCGCCACCATCCACGGCGCGATGTTGACGTCGCAATGACTTCAGGGCCCCATAGTAAAGCAATGGCCCCCTCTCAGCTGACTTCTTTGGCCTTAAAACCCATCCTTGGCCTACCACCCATCAGTTGGTCCAATTGGCTCTCAATCCCTGGCCCCAGGAAGCCAACCTTCAAAGCCCCCAGGCCCACGCGACGCGGAGGAAGGGTCCCCGGGGTTCTTGGCTTCAAGCGCCCGCACCTGGCTGCGCGATTGAATCGGGGCGGCAAAATGGGAAAGGCCAAGCCTGGGATTCGGGGACCCGAATGGGTGGGATGACCCGGGACCCAAATCCAAGTTGAACCAAAAAAAAAGCCGCGCCGGGCTTTGGTGCAGACCATATTTCCCTCACCTTCTCCCCGGGTTTTGACTTATGGCCCAAGTTCGGCTGGAGTCCTCGGCTTCCTTGGCCCGGATAAGCTTTCAGCTTCCTTCCCGTGCCGAGTGATCCGAGTGGAACTGGGAGCTTCGCCTCGACTGAAGGCTACTGTACTGACTCTTTAGCTCTCCACGGAAGGTGAAAAAAAAACATATTCTGATTGCAGGCTCCACAGCTCTAGCGAAGCTCTATGGGCAAACTGAAAGGTCTGATTCGGACCCACGGAGAAGAGTCGCCGGGGGGCCCAAATCAAGCAATAGGAGTACTGTGTGGGTGTCTGTTTTGAGGTTGGACCCCGAAATGGTGGTTTTCCTTTTGGTGTTTCTTTAAAACCACTGGTAAAGCTCTGCTCTGCTAAGCAGGAGGTAACCCTAAACAGGTTGAATTCCATGGTCACGACCGCCTGCAGACCAACATGTAGCATCCTAAAGGAACCTTTTGTGAACACCTGCTCAACTGTTCAACAGGGGAACAGGCGCGGACCAGACAAAACATCCTGCAGACCTGCACCTTCAGAATTCAGCGAGGCGCCGCCCCCTTGTTTCAATTATTCAAAGTGGGAATTTACGCCGCTACTTGGGACATTACTCATTCAAAGTCATGTTTGGGAAGTCAAGTACAGACTTCATGCACAAGCCCATTTGGGAAAACCCAAAACCACCTTCACTTTAGGAAGGGGTCCGTGCACTTCCGCATTGGTGCGGGTAAAAGAGTGCTGACTAAGAGAGAGAGAGAGAGAGAGGAAGCTCAGAGAGTGCACTCCTTTGGGTGCGAGAGACTTGTGACAAACACCAGGTGAAATCCTCAAGTGGATTCCGCTTTCAAAGTGTCCGTTGCTGAGGGTGGTCTTAACACCCTCTTCCACTTGAATATAACTTCAAGCACCCCCTCATATAGACTCCCTACCATCATGGCTTGGACCAGTTTGGAAAAGATTTGAGGGAGACAGAATGAATACATGTACAATACTTATACTTCTACTGGTATCTTCTACTTCCATCCTAAACACACTGCAAACAAAGCAACTCTCTGAAACACGTGCCTTTCCAAAGCAAACTCTTAGACCGAAAGCACTCAGGAACACCTTGGGGACGTCTGAACTCACGGGAGTCGCGAGTCGCCGCATGTTTGTCTTTCTCCGCTCCCGCTTCCACTAAGGGCCTGGTCGGGACAGAACCCGTCATCGAACGCTTCCCGAACCATCGTTCGGGGTTGTCCGAACAGCCGGAAGCTCCCCAATTGGCCTCTGCAAACGGGTTACCAAGTTTTCCAAAGGGGTCCTGAGAGCTTCCATGCAATCGCTTTTGGGAGGGTAAGCCTCCGACAGTCTAAAATTGCTTCCACTACCAAACCACTAGCCTCTAGGGAAACATGGGGTATACAACCAGTATTCCAATCACTTTAAGGGCATACACCCAGAATTCCTCTGGGAGTAGTGGTGTGAAGGTAGGGGAACTCCTCCGAAGGACTTCTCCATGACTAAGTCTGTACTGAGGGGAAGGAAGGTCACAGAAGTGGGGAAAAAACTCATTCCCGCCACCCTTCCAAAGGACAGAATGAAACTAGTAAGTCCCCTGAAGCTTTGAGTGTCCACTGAAGTATATTGTCATTTGCATCTCAGCCAACAGAGTTTGTCAACAACTCATATCCATGGTTGTGACCTATTAAGTTGGCTGAACATCCAAGTGTAATCTTCTCTTCGCGCACAGCGAAAAGCACAACTTGGTTGCCCGATTCCTCCTTTTCACCTGAGATTCCCGGCTTGGCCACCATGTTTGGCTGCAACCCAAAATGCTATCACATGTTATCAATCTAGGTCTTTTGGCTGCAGGGGAGCTGATCATGAAAGTTTGTCATCGGGCTGGCTTCTGGTGTAGTTTTGGGTGGGTGGTAAATGACATTCTCTTGGCCAGGCGACGGAGAAGTGAGCAAAGCATCCAGTATTTGGTCCATTTGGGACGGCTCCTAAAGATCTGCGAGTGTGGAAAATTGGTCCCTGGAAAGGAACACCCCCATGGTTTGACTCTTCGACCACTTTCGCCGTGGTTTTCTTGATCTTTTACTCACTTGCCCAAAGGACCCGAAACACAAGGTGAATCTTCTGGCGGCCATGACTCATGACAAAAATGGAAGAAAAGGTCAACGGTTCAAGAGGTCAAAGGCTCGGCAGCTGAGCTTCGGAACGACGCGGAGCTTCCCTGTTAAACGAGTCAACGAGTCAACGGGTCTACGGGCTGTGGAGCCTGCCTGTCAAACCAAACTTGCTTGGGGCTCAAGAACCAAACCTCCTTCATTCAGCTCACTTCATGATTTGGATCGGTGGTTTGATGGTGAAGCGGGGAGGTTTCCCGTTTACCCTCTACAAGAAGCAGGGCTTCCAATGACCAAACCACCAGTCCGATCCACCAATTAGTGACTCATGCCTGGTGCTCCGGTATCGCTGGTAGTTGGTCTCTCTAACAAGCATGCTTCGAAGACCCTGGCACAACGGTCGAACACAGGCCCGGAAGAAGTACAGGGATTGTACCAATGAACTCCCGGCAAAACCTGGCCGAAACAAAACATGGTCTCGCACGAATGGCACCATGCCTTCTGCAGGGTCCCATTTTTTATAGCAGGTCTCACAGACATATTGGAACGCTTTTCCTCTGAACCCTCAACCGTTATATGGATTTTAGAAACGCACTTTGTACTTCTTCAAACTTCTTGAAATGGCTCGGCAAAAAATGACCTTTTTATGTGCCACTAAAATGGTCCAAACCTGAAAAGGAACAAAAGTCCGAGTTCCGAAACTCAGACAGTGCCACCTTTGAGGCAGCCTCTACGGCATGGCTCGGAACCCCCGAAATCATTGCAGGCATAGGTGTCCTTTGGTAAAAATAGATGGCCCTAAATGAATCACTTCAACCAATGGAACCCAGTGGTCTAAAATAGATGTCCCTGTCAGTTCGAGTAGAATCTCTTGGGTTCATCTAAACCAATGGCAGGTGAACACTTCTGTGATACAACAGCAAGGGCTTCCCAAAGACCAGTTTCAAGATGAGAGTCCACAGAAGCGGCTGGATAAGCCCCTTTCAAAGGGCTGGTTTGCAGGGAATTAATTCTACAGGGAAAACAGCTAAATTTCCTGAGTTTCCTGTAAGCTTTCACCCTTTGACCCTTCAACCAGAAAACCAGAACCCAGATTCCACAGAAGTGCCTGGATTTTTCCCCCTTGTGATCCAGCTACCCAGGCCCGCTAAAAACCCCCGTGGCTCCAAGCCGCCCGCGCTGCGCACCGACACCGCCGCCGCATTCGCGGCGAAGGCGTCTGGCAGGTCCGGCAGCTGGGACCACTCGCTCCGCCGCAAGTCGAAGCCTTGAGCCCGGTGACCGGCGGTACGGCGGGTCTTCTTAGAAATTTTATATTTTCTTCACATATCTACACATATCTACACATATACACATATATGCAAGTATAAACTTTTATGTATGTAGAAGAACAAAAGTATATGTATACATGTACGTATGTGTGTATGGTCAACAAATATATAGATATAGCATACTTATAAAATATATGTAGAGATATGTCTTGATATGTCCCTTTCAAGCATGCACCCTGCCAAGGGAAACCCTATGCTCTCCTCATCTGATCGAACATGTGTGAGACCAAAAGGGGCAACATAGGGATTCCTGTACAGCAACAGTTGAATAGAGTTTCCCTTTCTGGGTGAGGCTGGAAGTTAGGGTCTTATCTTGGGGAAACAAGGGAAGGGGGTGTGGTGGTGACTCATGCGTCAGCGGCTTGTGTAGCTACGCGCTGGGCAAACAATATCCAAAGCATCGCACACTTACTGTAATTAGTTCAATTCGAATTGGAGAAGCAGGGTCTCCAAAGCAAAGACACGGACCTTGGTTTAAAGCTTTAAAGGGGACACCAAATAAGTGTAAATGTCACTAAAAACACATGTTGCACTTGAGCTATTAACACTTTCAGATGCCCAGCAAAGAAAGACACCGACCTTGGTTTAAAGCAAAAACACATAAGGACGCAATTCAGACGTCCAACGCCGTGTTTTTGACAAAGCCTTCAGGACCTTAAACCAAAAGCGAGGTGTCCGACGAAACTTTGGCTGGGCAGCAGTCCACATACTCCACCGGGCCGGCTGCCAGGCCTGCTGCATAGTGAGCAGGCCAGGTCGAACACCTTTTGCAGGCTTCATGCTAAAAGACGAGTTTGGCTCCAAAAGGTCTATATAAGGGGCTAAATTTTAATGGCCAGGGTGACAGGGGAAAATAACACACATTAATTGCAAAGAAAATGGGAGACAAGTCCACTTCCCACCTTTTTGACTCCAAACCACCGCGACCGCTCGCCCGCGCGGCCCCCGAACATCGCCTCCGAGCACGTAGACCTTCCCCTGGGCGCAGGCCGCCAAGGCCTGGCGCCTGGGCCGCGGGAGGTTGGGCAAAGCGCGCCAGCTGCCCTCGGCGAAGTTGAAGACGTCCACGAAGCCCACGTCTGCGTCCTCCTGCACTGGGCTTGTGTTCAAATAAAAACCAACTGTGTTGTTTGTCTTTAACCAAAAAAACAAAACAGGCCTTTATAAAACCACAAGCCCGGTTTTTGTAGCAAACCGTTTCATAGCAACCCACGGTAGGAACCAGCAAGTTCAAGGGCGCGCAACCGGCCGTCATCAAGAGGGCCAGCCAGATCTTGCTGAACAGCGAGTACACTGAGTTCATGCAGATGTTTCTCAATGAAAGCACGCAGGCCCCTCCAAATCAGGTAGAAGGTTCTCCCGACATTCACTGTTTCCATAGAACGACTTGCCGATGCCATGGCTAAAAACTCAGTGATGTCAACCTATGATTCTGACCCCAAAACCAAATCATGTGTGTAGCATCCTCAAAACAAAACCAGGTATTACCACCCATTTAGGGTCGTCCAAGCCTGTTGAGTTCTCTGGCCAGGAAACACTCTGAATATAACTATGACTAAAATGAGGAGGAACTGAAAATTGTGTCCCTGTTCTCTTTGAATTGGTTGGGGCACAACCCCCTCCAAAAGAAAGATAGTAGGCAGGAAACCAACAAATGCCCCCACCCCCAAGAAATTGATGCTAGAACCTGCATATGTGTGTTGTTGAAAGGCTTCTCCGAACCTTTCTGAGGGGGGGCGATTTTGTCTTCAGCAGAACGGGGTATGCCAATAGCTTCCCCTCACACAACCGAGGGACACCAAACAAGGGGCAGCGCAAGAGGAGATTTCTCCAAACGTGACAGGGCTTGTCGGGTTGCATGTCAAGCAAAGGGTTATTCAAGCGATCTCAGGCGAAGTCCTCAAAAGTTCTTAGTGGCGCGGCTTCCTATAAAGAACTGAATTCCTTGCCAGGTGGCGTGGGGGAGCATGCCTCCAATGACGAACCTGGGCGAATCACTGACCATCGCATGTCACAACGGATGCCCAAGCAAAGTTCTAATAGCAACAGGCTCAAGCCAAGAAACACGCTCACCCCAACAGTCCTGAAGATAACGGCACACAAACAAACACACAAACACACAAACAAGCGGACAGACAGACAGACAGACAGACAGACAGACAGACAGACAGACAAACAAAAACGACCGGCAAACAAACTGACAAACAAACACATACGCAAACAAACAAACAAACAAACAAACAAACAAACAAACAAACGAACAAACAAACAAACAAGCAAACAAGCAAGCAAGCAACCAAGCAACCAGGCAACCATGCAACCAAGCAACCAACCAAAGAAACAACAAACAATCAATCAAAGAAACAAAGAACAAACAAACAAAGAAACAAACACAGCAACAAACAAAGACACAAACAAACAAACAAAGAAACAAAGAACAAACAAACAAACAAAAAAACACACAAACAAACAAAGAACAAACAAGGTTGCGGCGCTTAGTGACCGTGGTGGATTGGACCCCCCCTGCGCCAACACGCCTGGCTCAAAACCCTGCGTTTTGGTGGGTTTTGGTTTCAAACCGAACAGAAGGCACCGCTGTTTCGTATGGAAAACTCACAGGTTTTGTATACTTTGGCACGTTCCGCACTGGCACGGTGACGCGCAGCTGGCGGCGGATGCGGTGGTCCTTTATTTTTTCTCCTGACGGAACATTAGCGCACGTAGAGCTTGCCGACATGGCTGGCAACGAAGCAGGCGCGAAAACTAGATGGAGACACGTGCACGCCCAACGATCCAGACAGAATCCGCCGCGAGAGCACAAAGCAAGCAGCAGTCAACGCACGTGGCAAGACAGGGTGAGCCGCGGACACCAGCGACCAGGCAAAACGAAGCCGAGGCAAAGCATCAGGTAGCTGCGACCAAGGCAACGGACTGCGCTCAGATATCGCCCCTATTGACGACGCCAAAGCTACCACTGCATCGCCGCCGCTGCACCCAGCAAATATTTCCTGGTGTGAATCCAACAGCCAAACGTCACAAGACCAAAACGGAGCGAACCAATCATCTGGAACTGGACGCGGCCACCTAGCGATGCGCAGCAGCAAAACGTGGGCCAAACACAAAGACAACTGCGTTTCACATGTAAAGCAGCAGCAAGAGATGGGCATGGACAACCCAATGCTTGCTCCAGAACACAAAGTGGTACACTTACTTTGGACGTTGACATGCCCCCCCACCCCACCCCCCCACCCCTGCAAACGCCTTGACAGATTGATGCTCTTGAAACCTGTCACGCAGTAGTTCCGACGTTGACATCCCCCCCCACCCCTCCCCCCCACACGTGGTCGGACAGAAGACAATCAGCGTACGAGCCCACGGTCGCTAATATCCCCCCCGCACCCCCCCCCCACACGTGGTCGGACAGAAGAAAATCAGCGTACGAGCCCACGCTCGCTAATCGCGCCGTGAGCACAAACAACCAACCAACCAACCAACCAACCAACCAACCAACCAAACAAACAAACAAACAAACAAACAAACAAACAAACAAACAAAGAGAAACAAAGAAACAAACAAACAAACAAACAAACAAACAAACAAACAAACAAACAAACAAACAAACAAACAAACACAGAAACAAACAAAGAAAGAAAGAAACAAACAAACAGAGAAACAAACAAACAAACAAACAAACAAATAAACCAACAAACACGGAAACAAACAAAGAAAGAAAGAAACAAACAAACAAACAGAGAAACAAAGAACAAACACACAACCAACCAACCAACCAACCAACCAACCAACCAACCAAACAAACAAACAAACAAACAAAGAAACAAAGAAACAACGAAACAAACACAGATACAAACAAAGAACAAAACAAACAAACAAACAAACAAACAAACAAACAAACAAACAACCAGAGAAACAAAGAAACAAACAAACAAACAAACAAACAAACAAACAAACAAACAAACAAACAAACAAACAAACAAACACAGAAACAAACAAAGAAAGAAAGAAACAAACAAACAAAGAAACAAATAAACAAACAAACAAACAGAGGACACACACACACATATACAAGGCAACAAACGACACATAACAGAGTCATCAACCCACCCAACAATGCGTCAACCAAACCAACGCCTCAGGCGATGGCTGCCACGTTTTGCGCCTATTCCCAACATCCGCTCCCACAAAGACACTTCCTATAAAGTAACATGCCCCCCCCCCAAAAAAAAAAAACACTAACACAAGGGCCCGTTTGCGGAACGGAATCGCCTTTGGGGACTTTTTAGGAAATGGACCTTTTTTGTGGGTTCCTTCCGATCATTTGCAAGAGTATTTGTGCATGCCTGAGACATCTTCTACCGGAAAGGTTCAATTGGTTGCTGAACCCGCTTCAAGCAGCCGAACAAGGCGAAACAAGCATTGAGTCATGACCAGAAACTCATAGGCTTAGGGTGTAGGGATTAGGGCTTAGGGTTTAGGGTGTCTTTTTTAGGGAGCTTTTAGGGGCAGCAAAGTAGTCGTTGAGCGCAGGTCCCATCATTGGCGCCACGCGGCAGGCAGCGGTTCGTCGCTGCCAGGGCCGGCAGCGTGCGACTCTCGCGGCCGGGAGGTGGAGAAAACGGCGCCCAGGCGGCGGCACCCTGCCGCCTTGGGCGATTTTGGCCGGGCGCGTCGAACCAAAAATGGACTTTCTGGGAAGTTCCTGCAGCTTGACCAAAAGCAGATGTTGTTTGTCATGCGATGGACAAATCAGGATGCGATTTGGTGGAACTGCATAGCCATAAGGGATCTTGAAGTTTGCGTGTTGGTCAACGGATCATTGCTTACCATGATAGGAAGGGTAGCAATTGCAAGATCGTGCCTCAGAATAGGTTCAAGGGCAGTCATGCGACCAAACCGATGAGATGCCCGGGTTTATCAAACATCGGACGTGCGGTCCAACAAGGCAGAGAAAAGCCAGCCTTTTTCGGATGCGAGCCGGAGGGTGCTGGGGGACCCTCTTCCGAAGCTGGGATCAAGGAAGACCCTTTGCCGCAACGGTTGCGCTGTTTTCTTCCAAAAGCCTTGGCACGAGGGAAGCCGGAAACTTGGCTGAAGATGAAACCTCGCCAACATCGCAATCACTACAAGACAACTGGGAAACGGCCGTCCCCAAAAAGGTTCCCTGGCGACGACTACTGTACTACTTTGGGCAAGTGAGCAAGGCATCGTCTACAGTGGGCAATTGCCGAGTCACTCGGATCTGGCTCAAATGAGCCTCTTTTTGCCCGCAGTTACGGGAGGGGGGGGGCCTTGGCGGTTGTTGTTCTTGACTTCGGGTCACTTGAGCGAACCCAGACTTACATAGGATGTTTGTTGGCCCCCTGGTCTCAGCATGCCTCTTTATGTGCCCTGAAAAACATATGGTGTGTCTCATCTTTGGAAGACGGCTTTGGAGTGCTTCGAGGGACCCAGCATTTGGCAAGAATACAAGCCTTCGGCCTACACCCTTGGATTCTCAGGATTGGGCAGCGACCAGTCTGACAAGTATTGAGAAGTGGAGGGCACCTTTGGTACAGGGCGCCTGTGTGAACATCCATCCACAATAGGCAATTATTGAGCCAGGCCCGGATAAAGAACACCTCTCTCTTGGCGTAGTAGAGTCTCAAGGGACCCCCCCTAGCTGCTCCAAAAGCAAAGTGGCAAACAACCAAGGCCAAGGCAAAGTGGCAAAGGAATGGCCAAGCATGGCTTGAACACACCAAGGAGAATGCCACTGAACCTCAGGCCCAAAAGTGGACAGTGTGAACGTCTGCATGCTCGTTTTTCGGGCGCACGGGCAGCGTGTCAAACCCAAACAGCCAAGTCAGTCGCCAGGTCAGCGTCGACCCCAGACTAATCAGCCTGCATGAATTTCGCGCGTTTCTCTTTAAACCTGAAGGGGGGTCTTTCAGCAGGGGTCGATTTCCCCTTCGAAAGTTCCGATTTACTTGTGGGTTCTATTGAAGCTGCTACTTTTCGAGGTTCCGAACGGGGCATTGAACATCAATGGGAAACCATCACAAGGGATTCTGATCCTGGGCGCCCCTTGGTGTCTAATCTCGGGCTTGCCAAACCGAGTCGCCAAGTCAGAAAGCGCGTCTTGCCATCAGGACCGCAGCCAACAAGAACCAGCGTGGCAAAGTCTTGGACCAAGACCGCCCCACAGTCACCTCGAGCCGCAGGTTAAGTGAACCAACCACATCCAATCCCAAGACCCTGGCCGCTACAGTAAATCATACCGCTGTCCTTTGTTCCCTACTTGCGATACTTGGGGCGTCAAGCGACTGTGGAGTAATCAGTGGGGCTTTGCTTTCCCTCTAATTAGTTGGTGGTTGGTCTTGTGGTTGGTCTTGTGGTTTGGAGGTTCGGGGGTGATTTCACAGCTACCCTCTGCAAGAACCAGGCTTCAAAATCCCTCAGCCACCAATCCGAACGACCAACTAAGGTTACCTGACCTTTTGTATCACAGAAGTGGGGAACACACACGCAACTCATTCTTGCAACCCTGGGCATAATCCACAGGCGAACTCCTTAAAAACCTGGCCGTGCGCAGCAAAACAAACCTTTGCAGGGGACCCCCCTGCAACTGAAGTAGCTAAGTTGGGTAAAGGACTCTTTGTTTGGAAGGCCCCACGTCATCCCTTCCACCCGAAACCTGCTTTAAACGATCCCTGCTTCTTTGTCTTTCATGGAGCAAGGCGCGGGCAGCCGATCTGAATCTGAATCCGCAACATGTATTGGCTTCATCTTCAACCAATTGCCAGGCTCAGAAGAACAACTTTGGCGCCAGCGGTTTGATCCTCTTAGCCATGCGCCCCACAAATCTGACACGTTCTGCTGCTTAAAATGGCAAGCAAAGGGAACCGATCATAAAAGGGCCTTAAGTCTGGCTATGTTGAAGAGTGCTGGCTAACATGTTGGATCCCCCAGTCATGGACTTTGTTAATACGTCTTCAGCACTTTTCAAAGGAATGCAAAGGGGAGTCGGCATCCAAACTACCCCTACGCCAGGGTCAAAGTAGATGGCACAGTTCCCCTTTATGTGCGCAAAGGGGTTGGGTTAACTACACCCAAACGGGGGAAGTGCTCCAGCTACGTGGAACAGGGATCCTTACATTATACATTGCCTTGTCAATGGTGGTTTCCCTTGATGTTGGTGTTGAAAAAACCACATGTTTCAAATGGTTGCAAAATGTATCGCTTAAGGAGCCCTGTGGAGTTTGGCGGGGCTCTCAGACTCGACCCCCTTGGCTTCTTGCAAATCCGTCACTGAGGTGCTCCGGCAATGGTGCCCATTCGCTCCACCGTGACTCGCCTCGAAAGTTTTCTTCTCTGAATGTCGGCCCGCAAGTTCATGAAAAGGGTTGGGCAGAAAATGTTAAGTGGGTTGGCCAGAAAAAGCAACCAAACTGTGGTTTCCAAGCATCAAAAATACATAGAACTATAGTTACCCTTTTCATGATCGTTGTTTCTCTCTCTTCCCCTTTCTCGTTTCTTCTCTCTCTTTTTCTCTGTCTCTGTCTCTTTCTCTTTATCATTATCTTCTTTATTTCTCTTCTTTCTTTTGTTATTTCTCTTTCTCATTATCTTGTCTTTCTTTCCCTGTCTCGTTCTCTTCCTCCTCTCTGTCTCGAAAATCCTTCGCGTAGAGCCCCATATTTGCATGTTGCTATGCATTTGTCTATCTATCTAGCTGACCATACCCAACCTCACCTAACCTAACCTATCTCTCTCCATCCGTCTATCTGCTTATCTATCCATCTAGCTATCGCGCTAGCTATCTAACAACGTACCCAAGCCTCCTGCCCATGTCTCTCGCAATCAGCCAACCACCAACCAACAAAGCATCCAACCAACAAGCCAAGGAATCATGCAATCAAGCAAGCAAGCAATCCAACAATCAATCAACCAGTCAGTCAATCCGCCAATCATTCTAGATGTATCTATCTTCTACCTACCTATCTATCTATCATATCTACATATGTACGGGTCTATCTTTCTGCCAAGCTTTATCCATCCAGTCATCTTTCTATCTATCTCCCTATCCGTCTACCTATCTCCCCATCTTTCCATGCATCCATCCAGCCATGCTATCCACCCATGATCTATCTCGAGATCTTTGTATCTTTCCATCAATCTACTCGTGCATCTTTACACTTGTCTATCTATCTATCTGCCTGTCTGTCGGTCTATCTTTACTTGTATTGATCTGTATGTATACCCATTTTTTTCAGTCTACAGTATATATCTACCTGACTTTGTTTCAGAACCCGTTTCCCGACAGGTGTCGTGACTTTGACGCCAAACCCCGCAGAGGGCCACTCCTGTTCGTGGTTTGCATTCCCCGCCACATGCCCACGCATGTTTTCCCGCTTGCATTCATTCTTGCTTCATCTCATCTGTGCGCAAGACTAGCGTCACTTAGCGTCCGGCACAGGGAAGTTCCCTCCTAAACTTCCTTTGACCAGCTGGTGACAAGCCCCTTGCTGGCCAGTCCGTCCGAAACGGAGCTCATGGAGTGAGCAGCCCGGTGAAAGGCAGCGGAACTAGAAGGATGGTGTTGAGACACGGGAGTTGAACCCTAGGCCCACGACAAAGCTTGAGGATGTGAGTGTGTGTGATCTCAGCAGGGAAATTGGAGATCGCCTTCCGGGACTTGTGCTCAAAGTAGACTATGGGAAAACCAACGTGTCGTAGGTTGATTCGCTTCTTTCGCAAGTGGTTTTTGAGTTGGTGCTGCTTTTCCTAACAGCTGATAGCTTTTCAGGTCTCTGCCCAGGGTTCTGGATTTCAGGGGTTGGCTGTTGCGGACACCTAGGCTTATTTCGGCTTGGACTGCCATCATTAAGCCTTGTCATACGGTCAACTCAGTTCACAGGCTTTAACGAAAGCACTTGAGCGGGGGGATCCATTCGCAAGGCAGCTGGCATTTGGGTGATTTGTTTACCGCTTTCAACGGCCCTAGTTCACAAGGGTTCAATTGACAGGCATGTGTGAGCACCCAACTCAAAAACCCTACCCAGGAAGAAAAAACACCCAAACACACACCATCTGGGCGGGTGCGCCTATGTCCAGCGCTTCTACCAGGTTGAGTGGGCCGTGGTCTTGGCCGCCAGCCACCTGAAGGAAGCAAGGCCCACACTGCTACCACCAAGCAACTTTTGCCCCCTACCAAACAGAATATGTTGATATGCTTAGTGGAACTTGACATGTAACCTGATCATGAAGATGGTGATGATGAGGACGATGATGCTTTTGGTGATGATGATGAAGGTGGTGATGATGACGATGACGATGATGACAAAGATGATGATGACGACGATGATGATGACGACGACGACGACGGTGACGATGTTGATGACGACGACGACGACGGCAGTGACGACGATGATGCCAAACAAATAGACCCGTCTTGTGAAAATGATTGTAACATCATACTTGTGTACATGGACACACTGACCAAAAATCGGGCTGTGAATGGGATGCGTTGGTTGTACACGGGCCATCCGTTCAACACAAATGCACAAATCATCATCTTCAGCTTATGAGAAGGGTATGTCATTTTTGGGGTCTGCAAGGACATCTCTTTGAGGGGGTCCATTCTCACCCTAAAGGGGTCACGCAAGCGGAACGTGGGGATTTGATACTGCAGTTCCTCTGACTGATGAGCACTCAATCACGCTTTTGTTGGCTTGCACCGCCCCGGAAAAGTAAGAACCACCCGGAATGAGACAAAGACACATACCCACGATCAAGAATTTTGGGCACCCTTTTTCAAGGTCTATCCCTTGCAGCCGACGCTGCCAACAATTTGTCAAAGGCGACCACTGCGGCACAATGGCTCCTGGAAGACCAGGCGACGCAAGTCTCAAACTGATGTGGTGAAGAGAACTGTCGGTGTTTGACAAGTCAACCCGTTTGCCAGCTGCTAGCTTCCGGGAACGCAGTCCTTGTCCAAAAGGTCAAGCAGGCTAACGCCGCTTACGCAGTGGACGTAGTCAAAAGACGCGACCCCTTTTCGGGGTCAACTCTTTTTTCTGCGGACCCCAGACTCACCGCAATTCTGAAAGAACAACTTTGAGGGCGAAACCGCTACACAAACGGCCCCCGGCGACGCCAGCGACGCCAGGATTGCTTCGGAGTTGCAAGCGGTTCAAGCACTTCGGGGTTCAAAGTCAACATCCCTGTGATACGATTTCTTGTTGCTTTGGCGACGGTGACAGTAAATCTGTAGCATATGTCAGGGACCCTTAATTCAACAGGGTGCCCAATCTATCACATCTATCCCCTTGAAACATCAAGCCTTGGGGGATCTCGTCTGGCATCTACTCTAGTTATGTTCTTTATGTCTTCTTTTTTTTTCCCGGACGCCTGGCTCAGCTTGCCGGCCTAAACTTGCGGTGGCTATGGGAATAGAAGCGCGCCCAGTATGCCCACTGGGGTGGAGGCTAGCAGGTGGCTCCCATTCACCCTGGACAAGAGCCAGTGCAAATCCCCAAGCCACCGATTCAAGCCACAAAGTACAGTAGGGGCTACCTGACCTTGAGCATAAAGAGAAAAGCAGAAACCCACTGGACGCCTGAAGAAAGCCAGTGTCCGACATTCAATTCAATCCACCCTACAGCTCCCTTTCGCTCACAGTCCGATTCAAATCCATATCAACTGGAGCCATGGCAGCATAATGGCGAGCATTACTGGCCATCTGGAGCTCACAAAGCAAACAACCAAGCCTGTTTCATATCGCCCGAAAATATGAAATATCACTATGGTGTCTGGCATACCTTGGTAACCTTTATTCTTTGCAGCCCCCCCCCCAAAAAAAAAGAACGGCGACCTTGGTAACCTTTGTTCTTTGCGCCCCTAAGAATGCACAGAAAAAGAAAAAATACATGAACCAAGAACAGTGAATATGATCCCTCCAACTCCTGGCAGTGGGCATGGGCGCTAGGCTTTGCCAGCTGCCCATCAGCTTGAAGCGCCAGCAGCTGGCCACGCAGCTCTCCAGGTACGGCGCGCCCCCGCCTCGAGCGCCCGAAACAAAAAAAAAACGCGGGGCACTGGGCCTCCCCTTTTTGGGGGGTCATAGGTGGTGCGGTTTCTTTTGGGGGGGACCCTTTTTTAACTTCAAAGGGAAACTAAAAGGAAACCCCATTTATTTGGGGGGGTAACGCCCATACTGCGGTTTCAAAGAAAAGTGGTTTCAAAAAACCATGGTTTCACAGTGGTGCGAAATGGATTTCGTCCGCCGTGGTTGGTGCGGTTGCCTAGCTTTATTGGGTTGTAAAGCATAGACCTTGCTAGAACCGTTTTTTCAATCGCGCCCAAAGCCGATTCCCTTGTTGGGTCATAGACGGTTCAGATTCCTGGTTTTCTTGGGGTTCTAGCAAAGCCTTGGGTCATAGGTGCTTCGGATTCCTGGTTTTCTTAAGGATACCGATCCCTTTTGGGTCATTGGTAGTTCGGATTCCGGCCAACGTTAGAACCTCGGACCCCTGCCAAGACTTAACTTTGTTCTGCCGGCGGGGGGAAAATTAGCCAAAATGGCGTTACGGGGTGATCTTGAAGGTGTAAGTCTGGCCATGATCCATTACTTCCCCGATTCCCCATGTGCCAAAACCACGCCACTAGTGCGGCGCGTGATAAAACGGAACCGAGGCGCCCACAATGTAGAGTTCGTCGCCATGAAAGGTAGCGGCACAGTTCAGGTATGTGGGCCCATCTGGAAGGAGCTCCTCGGATTTCGTGTCAAATTACTTTGCTTCAAATGGGGTCTCTTGGGTGTGATGGTTTAGTGGGGGCCCTTCGGGGGACATCATGTTCAACCTGTCTTGAACCGTTCCCCTGTTGGACGCTCAGGGCGGTCTTTCTGTAGGTTGGTAAAGGCACCACCCTCTGCAAACTAAAAGGCAAACAGCTGATTACCCACCGCAGTCAAATAGGAGCCTTGGTATGTTCTCAATGCCTCCAGCAAAGAACTGAGTCAAGACGCAAAGCTGCCGGGGCTTTGGCTTGTTGGGTGGCTGCATCCTGGATCATTATTGACTGACAAGGTGTCGGGTAATAAGCACTCCACGAACCACGAAAACCATTTCGTGTGAGCTGGTCTGAAGAGGGCAACCGGCACTGTGTGAGCGAGCCACTTGCTTCCCAATTCGGTTGGTTGCACAGAAGGGACAGAAGGACAAGCGCATCATTGATACATGTTAAATCAAGGCGACCTCCCTTCCAGCGCACAAAGGGAGTGGGTGGAGGCTGCCCAAAGCTGCCACAATTTGCTAGAACTACGTTGAACAAAGAAACGGTAATCTAGAACAATGCCTTAAACGAAACCACTTCTAACCAGTCGGAAGCCTCAATTAACCATGGAAAGCCACAAGTGGCTCAGGCAAAAGGAATGTGACACAACTAAGACTTTGCTATCATAAACAGCTCCAAAAGTAGACTCTACAAATTATGTTTGCTTCCGATGCCTTTTAGGGGTGGTCCCCCATGTGCCCAAGAGCCAATCGGTTCAAGTCCCATTCCAATCCACCGATCTCCTCAGAAATCCGTCGAAATGAACCGGGTCCTCTTCCCAGCGCTGCGCATCTCCGCGGAGGAGTTGCGCGTAGTCCCCCCGCGCCAGGATGAAAGCTGACGGCGCGCAAGAAAGACGAGATGCACCGCGAGCTTTCTCGCAGCCCATGGATGGGCAGAACCCCTTTCGCAGCAGCTCGGTGGCTATCCCAGTAGTGGTTCATCCCGCAGTGGCGGATTTCGTCCAACAGTATCAGCCAGAAGGAGGGCAAAGATCTTTGCAGTCACCAAAAAATGAGCAAAAAAACAGCCCTAAACACCAAACATATCCAAACATGAGAACAACAAACAAATGTCAAGAATGACAGTGTGTGTGTGTGTGTCTGCTCGGTTACGTGGTCCAAGCTACAAACTCCCTCAAAAGGCTATCATTGCCCTTCGTTCGCTCCAAAGCGTCAAGGGAAGAAATGCGGGCGGGAACCACAGGGACAGTGGGTGCTAAATGGGTCCGGACAAACGAAAATACCTCCCCCTTCTTTTTGGGGAGGCAATCAAGAAAAAGTGCCACCTTTTGTGATCTGATCGTCCTTTAAACTCGGAGAAGCTTCAAGCCCTGCCGCAAAAGCAGGCAAATTCGGGGGTTCCAAGTTTGACTTGCAGCGACGCATGGATAGCAAACCTATGTCTCGACCTCTTCCAGGTTCCTTCCATAAGCCCAACTAATCGGGCAAACACGGGCAACCATGCCGCACTTTGGAGGACCCTCCGTCCGGTGTCCGTCTACAGGTTCTCGGGTGCTGGTTGCCCAAACGCATTCGGTTGGTGCCTTTGGGCGGCTGGCTCCAGGACCCGCAGCAAGGGAAAACTCAGTGAACTTGGTTGCTGCAACGACCCCCCTGCAAAAAGTGAATAACTTTTGGGGGGTTTAGTGGAAAACCCCCAAAGATTTCCCAAAAAGTTAAAGTCCAAAGATTTAACCCAATTGCAGTCAAGTGAATCGTCGGTCTTTTCAGAGTGGCCCAAAGTGCTGATTGCTTCCCATCGTGGATTTCCACGCGGGTCCCGCAAAAGAACGCCGGCTTATGGTCGAATTGGAAAAACAATGTGCCCAAAACCCTTAGAGGAAAAGGCTGTCTGAGCTCGGGTTCACGCCTTCGAGCAAACCTTGGCTATGTGGAACCCTCACTCAGACTTTGCAGTTTCCTTTTGGCTTGCCCAAAAAAGCCAAAGGCGTCACATGAAACCATTCTATACTGCTACTTCGCATGAAACCCGATTTTTTCCTTGGAGGGGGACAATGGGGCAAGCTTGTTTATCCACTGGAACCCCAAACAAATCCTTCTTGGAGGAACCACGTGTGTGGGTTTCCACGCCCAATTCCGCGACTCGAGGTCTCCAGGTCTCCAGCCTGCAGGCGATGCATCTGCCACCTGCAGGGTTGGGCCTCCAACCGTGGAAGGAGCTCATTGCATAGGAGACCTTAAAAAAAAAAAAAAACTCGTCTAAACCAGTGGAACCCATCTATTTCTAACCTAACTAACCCCAAAAGGACACCTACTGTGGATGGACAACATCCTTCGCCAGCAACAAAAACAACCTGGAATGATGATATTTCTGTAAATGCACAAGAAACAGCATGGTTTCCCATGGTTTCCAAGCGCTACGAACACAGTTTGTCCATCCGCATGGCTCATTCGCCGCGTCCCTTGGCTCAAAACCCGCCTCCTGCCGCCGCTGCCGCGCTGGCGCCGCAACGCCGCGCGAGGCCTCGACCAGGCGTGCGGCGCCGGGCAAGCCGCAAAACAGCAGCACAGGCGACTCGTAGAGAACCTCAGATCTCGGTTGCTTTCTGCTCCGGTTTCAAACGTTTGGAAGACACCCTTGTAACTTCAAACGGGAACCACCAGGAAAACTCAGTTGCTTTCTGCTCTCCTGCTAAATACTTGACTAGTGGTTTAACTCGGAAAACCCATTAGTGGCCAAAAGGCTAAAGTCCTAACATCCAAGCAAAATGCACCAAAGAGATGCTGGCGCTTGCAGCGGAAGTCGGTTTTTCTTGCACATGACAAAATCAACTCGTGATTCTTTCCGATTTTTTTTGAATTGTAGAAACGCACGTGAAACCTTCTCTTACAGTTTTGAGCATCAACTCGTGTCGGTTTCCCGTTCAAGGCGTCATCGGTGCCCTCCCATTCCCTTCATGGTTCGTCAGCAAAATGGTCCTCTTCGCAGCCCCCTGGTATGATGGTAGCTATGTTCTTTGCAAACCTACAGACAACATGGGCTTTTACATGTGTTCCACCAGAGCTGTTAAAACACCGGTCCCTGCTTCCTCCCATGTTCACAAGGGCCGCGGCGCATCAACGAGGTGATGGGCTTCGGCCTCAAGTGCGAAATGGGCGGCTTCCCATTAGCTTCATGTTAAATCAACAGACACCTTAATCAAACATCTAGAAAGCGGTTTGGATGTGCAGGTGTGACCTCTACAGGCTCTAAGGGTCCCCTTTGAGAGCAACAAGCTGAAGTTCAGCTGTTGGACCCATGGAAAGTAGACCGAAAGTAGAAGACAGACCAAAAGGATTCGCGCGGAAAGGCATTGCCTGCGGCAAGGAACACGTTTGGCCGCCACTCTCTTTGCAAAAATAGGGTGTTCCAAGGCTAAACTCACTTCCTGAGTGGATTTGACTTCTTTTCCACTAAAGTGGTCTTCCTGAAGAGTTTCAAGTCAGGAACTAAAAAAAGTCCAACTGAGGGAGTGCCTAGCTTGCCTTCATTGGACCAACTAAGTGATCACCTGTTGGGACTACTAAAAAAATGGTTGCCAAAAATAAGAAACCCAAAGCCCAGATCCGGCTTCGCTGGGTGAGTGGGCACCTTGGCCGTGCTGCATGGCGTTAAGGGCGGCGTTACGAGCGGCTGAGTCCGCCGCCAAATCCATGGCCGGCTGCTCTTCTCGCCATGGCCAGGAGCTTAGGACATTCCGCCACAGGCGTTTTTTTGTTTTTTTTGTGTGTCTTTGCCTCCATGTGATTTTTTCCCCTGGAAACAAATGAGAACATAGGTTCACTCGTAAATCGATTCCCTAAAAAAACCAAGAGGGGAAGTAAAAGAACAAAAGCAAATGGAAGTAAGTTATTTCTGTTTCAGATCAGGTTCGATTTGAAGCAAAGAGTGGGCAAAGTCGTATAGTCAGAGGTGTGGTAAAGTCAATCCGGCAAGTGTTTCCCCAGCCCTAAACTCCATTTTCCAGTGGCCCTCTCACCTGTAGTCTACGAGAACTTGAATGGAGCAGTTTTATGGTACCAAAGGGTGGGCATGAAAGGAGATAACCTACTATATGCAAACCCACAACTGGTTCTGTACGTTGAACATCCATGTAGAATTAGTGCAAATGCAAAACAAACCGGAGGGAGGTGCCATAGCTGCTCGTTGCAGTGCCAGCTTGTCTTTGAGCCGATTCACTGCCACGGACAGCGAAAAGACATTGTTTTTCCACAAAGGAAGCGCAACAAAAGGTAACGATCCGCTGAAACGGCCCTTGTCCACTTCCCTGATTCTTGGATGACCGTGTCATGATTTTTAGACCGGAATCGAGCCCGTGCAGGTTGCAAGCAGCACGTCTTCCCCTAAAAGTGGCCTCATCTCACTTGGCCTGCCCAAAAAATTGCCCGGAACTCACTTGCTGAGTGGTGCATCTGCCACTAAAACGGTCTTCCCACGAAGTTTGGTCTCTCCTAAAAGGGACCATTGGTCGATTCAAAACCCCACTAAACCAACCCAAAACCTAACCAAGGAACCAGACAATTCGCGGAAACCGCCAAGGCTCGAATTCCTTGCCGGAAGGGCTTCGCCTCCGTCGCCGTCTTGTTCTTGTACACCCGCTCGGTGTTTGAGAGGGTCCGGAACACATGCGTTGTGTCCTGGACTGGTGTCAAGAGCATAGGTTATAGGAATACCTGCAGGAACTGCAGGAACTGGCCCCAAAACACGCTACAAAAGCTGTTTTCCCATAGTTTTTCCTGTAACCCAACCCTTTGATGGAGCTCCCAATGGCGCCTGCAACAAAGAAAACACTTGAGGCCTCAGTGGAGTCACGTTTGGAAAGCCGTATGCGACCGAACCGCTGGGCTGTTTGAAAGGTTGGTCAATGCGGTGTTCCCTCTTTCCCACACCAGTGGATGAAGCCCCTAATGAATCAGCGCCGATTCGTCCATTGGAAACCCATTTCTTTCTATATGAACCACACGCATTCGTAAACTAAGGAACGGACCTTGCGAATCTCCTTGGGCTGCTCATTTCTTGTAGCGACTCAGCTTCCCCACTGTTTCAAGGGATGTCAACCACTGACAGCAAAAACGAGGTATTTTTGTCGCGGACCTGTTTGTCTCCCAACAATCTCAAAACAAAAAAACAAAACCAGGTGCTTGGAGTACGTCGTCTCCAATTCTGCTTGAGCGCCAAAAAACCCCCATTGAGTCCCTATCCTCATTTGAAGGAGTCTGCCGGCCACAGAATCGCAAGGCTCCAATAGCTCCCATAGCACAAAAGGTTCAACGAGATGCACCTTCACGCTAGTAGAAAACGGCCCGAAGTAACCACCAGCCGCCGAATTACCAAAACCCCCAAGACGAAATTATCCTAAGGCTTGCCAAGCCCCTACCTGTCGGGTTTAAAAGCTGGCATTCCGGGCCAACAAGGCACTCACTCTTGTTCAGACCCGCACCCTCCATGTGATTCGGGCCGTCTATGTCCGTCTGAATGAGAGACAATCCGCTGGTGAGCGAAGGTCTTCTGCAAGTCTTAGCTTCTGCATTTGGTGGAAGGGTAAAGGTCGGAATATGTTTGTTCACCCACGGATGGACATTTTGATCGGCTGCCTGAATGGGCCAAGCACCAAATCAAGGGGTGGGAACAAACCCATATCAGCAACCAATGGTTTCATAGCGCTCTGTTTCGAGATGTCCAGTAATTTTCCGAAAACAACACAACGCATGGAATGCTGACGGTATCATTGCTCGTCCTGGGCACCAGCAAGGGGGGGGGTATATATGATAGATTGCTGCAATGGAAAGCTAGACAAAGAAAGCTTGCCTCAACATAGGGGACCCCCATTTTTGGTTTGGGGTGTTCAATGCCTTTCTTGCTAAACACCAAATCCTCAAAAGGGTACCCTCAAAAAGGCAGACGCTGTTTTGGGCTGATGCGAAACCAGGGCAAACACCGGGAATCTGGCTGCGCTTGCTGTGGACTTCACCCGTTCTTCCCTTTCATACTGTTTTAATATCCTACAGGGGGTGGATCCACAAAAGCCACGTCCAAACCGCTTTCTAGATTGCAGGTGCGAGCCAAACCGGCTATGTCTCGAAGAGAAACTCCCCTCCGGGATCCGTCTCCCACGGACCTTGCGAAGGATTGCCATGGCTTTCCGGTCACCCTCACCGGTCCGGATGTCCACGGCGTTGGAGTGAGGGACTTCCCAGGGGACGCTATGCTCACCAACCAGAGGAGCTCTGGGTGTCCACCTTGCCGAAGCCCAAGTTCTGCGGTGATGTTCCCCCGCCCCAACCGCCGCGCGGCATGGCCGGAGAGCGGTCCGTCACTTTGGCCTTGACCATGGCGTCCTTGATCCCCTGCAAAATCGGCGCCTCGCCAGGGAGAACCGGAGAACCCGCGGACTGCCGTCCCCTTCAACGATGTTCTTATGACGGGGGAACGGTTTGTCCCCCACTCGGAAACTCCTCGAATCCGAAGAAAAACACCAAAGGATGATGATGAAAATGTTCAGGGGAAACATAGGGGACTCCAGAGACCGAATAGTTCAAATGGGTAGGACTGTGAATCTAAGCTACTACTATGACCATGGGACAGTTGTGTAACTCTGGAAACAAATCCAAAGTCACAAATCCAAAGTCACAAAGTCAACAGACATGCCATGGTCTTCAAACAGAAACTCATCGCATTGGAAACGGGAGCTCAGGAGAGGGGAGCACGCTGATCTAAGTGGGACACCACGGCAAGAAGGGAAGCCACGGCAAAAAGGCAGCCGGGAAGCCACAGCAAAAGGCAATTAAGCATCAAGGATTGGTTTTGAAGAACCCGGACAACAGGCTGGCACTTGTTAATCCGATCGAGAGAACCTGAAACAGGCTACCCCTGGACCGGGAGAATGACTCATGGCGAGACACTAGGAAATGCTGGCTGAGGCAATCGCTGCGGGCCCTTAAGGACAAAGTTCCCCAGAACCGGAAAGTCCAGCTCGCGCGAGGGAAACTGGACATGTCGACATAAATTGACTGGGGGTTCCAAATGGTTGTGCCCTTCTTTGAAGCGAACCTCTTTTGGGTGGTTTTTGAAGGGAAACTAAAAGGACACCCAGCATTGTGGGGGCTCCAACCTCAAAAACACGCATCCACGTAGGGAGACCTAAAAATCGTAGTCGCCCCCAGTTGCAGGGTTTTGCTGTTGCACTTCCACTGGACCCCACATGCCAAACCAATGGCATCTTCCATCGAAATGGTCCAAACCTAAAAAGTAGAAAAAAAGTCCAGGAACTCAAGAAGTGAAGTCTTCTCGAAATGAGACCTCTGTAAAAGAGGTGGGACAAAGTGGGCCATTGCGTGTACTCTCCGCTCACAAGCTAAGACTCGCCAACCAGAAAGAAGGCTCAGCTGTGCAGGTACCAGTAAGGTCGCCAGGTTCGGCCATGTTTGTCGTCAGACGCTTACAATGCCTGCTCTATGCGTGCTCCAAGCCTTACCTGCCCAGCATCAAATGTGGATATGGAGCCATGGAAATTGCAAACAACAAAACGAATGGGGAAGCAACCAGAACAACCACAACATCTGCACACGATGCAATACCTCTCAAGCTGACAAAAGAGATCCCATTTGGCATACCAAGACTCACTTGCCCAAAAGACCCAGAACTAAAAGGTTCACCTTTTGGGTCCATGACTAGAAATGGTTGCCAAAAAGGGAAAACCAAAAGGTCAGATCCGGTCGATTCGCTTTGAAAAACTGAGAAGAGGAATACCTTCCTCTCACTTCCTGAGTGGAACGGCCAAACATGCAGTGGCCAAACTTTTTGTTTACCGCAAAAACCGTCAGACCGAAAAGTTTTAAAAGTCCAACGAACTGGGCGTGAGACATGCCCCGCTTTCGCGTCCCGCTACGTCCAACCCGACGTGCGGAGGTACGCACGTGGCCTCTTTGGTGGCCATAAAGCGCGTGCCCATGTTCACGCCCTCGGCGCCTGGGCGAAAGCGGACCGGAGCGACTTGAACCGTGCGCCACAACTCACCTGTGGCACTCAAAGATGGCCTGCCCAAGTGATTAAAGTCAACTTGGTTGCTGTTGGCCCCCCTGCAAAAAGTTTGACTTTTTGTGTGTTTAGTGGAAAACCCCCAGAGATTTCCCCAAAAGTTAAAGTCTAAAGATCCAACAGAATAGCGGTCAAGTTAAAACGAGCAAAATCCGGGTCAGAAAGTACCGCCTTGTTTCCTTGCCGATTACCTAAGGTCATAGTGGCGCTTCCAGCCGACGGACTCTCGAACTCAGAAGGAATCCTCCTATAAAAGGGACCCTCTTCGCAAGCGAGTCGTGAGCTTGTCTTGCCTTCAAGTGAGCTCGTGCCAACCTGCCCAAATCTCTGCCAGCCACAATGCCCCTTTGAAATGAGTTCAGGCAAAGAGTGCCCACCTAAGACCCAAAATGAAACTGTTCAATTGGCACATGGGCGTGTCTCTTTTTGAGGGTACCCCTTTTTGTCGTTTTAAAGGTATACCAACAGGAAAATCACGAATTCGGGGTCCCATCAAAAGGTTCGCAAGAGAAGGTAAAGCTTGCTGAGAATTGCGCTGGCTGCGGGGGGTACCCCCCACCAAGACAGGAGACCATTCGCAACCTTCTCTTGGTTTCCCTTCAACGGGGACCAGTGGTTAGTTACCTCACTTCCTGAGTGGATTGTCAAGTCCGAACTTTGTGTTCACCACCACACATGGTCCGAACCCCACGAGCGACTAAAGTCTAGAAACTCGGGAAGCGAGACGAGATTGCCCTTAACCAAGCTGTTCAAACAAAACAACAGGGAAACTAGTCAACAAACCTCAATGGACTCAAGCAAGATGCAGATCTGGGCAGCGCCCATTGACTCTGGGATACACCCAACAAAAATCCATGTCAGAGGCTCTTTCAAACTTAAACTATGCTAATAAACTCTGACCCATGGAAGTGGTATACTAGCAAAAGGTAACTGGTATACAGCATATGCGCACATTATGGGGGAAAATCAGACCATTTTGGCACAACAATTCGGCATAATCATGCCATGTACGTGTTTACCATAAGCCAAGAATTGGCCATAAAACCATGCGCATTTCAGTGCCCAGTGTTTCTCAGATGCTTCACATGTGTTTCTAGCAAACACATGAGAAGCATGTGAGGAGCACAGAGCCATTATCCGCAGACTCATGCACATCCAGTATCATTGCTACACACATGAGGGTTGGTAAGTTGCCTGCATAGCTTCCACACATGTGCGTTGATTAAGTGCTTGATATGGTTACAATACAGTGAGCATTGGGTGGGTAGGCACTATGGTTGCGACACGCATGTGGTGCATTGTTTGCCCTCATTGGTTACATGTGTGCTTCTTCTGTGTGTGCATGTTCATATTACTGAGAAGATTGACATGTGCTTCTGACATGAAACTCCTGTGCTGAAGAGCTGAGCACAGGAGTTGCATGTCCAAAGCACATGTTACATGCCAACATGGAACATGCCCTGGCGCAAGCAGCAGCTGCAGCGGCTTGCCCTGCAGCATGAGGAGGTCTGCCTGGCGCATTTGCAAGTACAGCTACATGTTTCAGAGCGCATGGTTTCTTAACTAGACACCTCCAATCACTCAGGAACTCCAAGCCACATGTGCTAAGCAAAGCCACTGTTTTGCTATCAATTAAGCTTTGAGAAGGAGGGGCAGGACCGCATGGAAAGGCATGGTGTTGAAAGCCCACGCCAGGCAAGGCAGAGCTACTGCCTGCACAGCACTGAACTCAGAAAGAACATCATGGGTTGCACTGCCAGGCCACCTCACATACAACTGGGAGTTTTGCCTGTTGACCTATTGGTCCAGTAAACCACTGGAACACTTGACCACTGGAACACTGGGCCACCTTGCGACAGTTGGAACCGTCCCAGCACAGCCCTTAATGGCGGCAAGTACAGCCACCAAAAACAATGAAATTGTTACGTGGATTGCTGGACCACCATCATGCCGCACAGTTGGAGCTCTCACATCAAGAAGCTGAAATTGTCCACCTGAGGTTAAGAAGACCCTGGTCCCAGCGGCTCTGCAGGGTGCTGGCCCCAGTGCAAAGCCTCCCTGAGTTCTCAAGGTCACCCAGCAAAAAAAAACCATAATATTTCATTCTTGCCCTGCAGTTGCACAGCAGTTTCAACCTCTCTGGTGACCCCTGCTTAAATGTGGCAAGACTGTCCGCTGGTCCCATGTTGAGTGGGCCAGTGAGTGCTGATGGTTGCTGGACACCTTTCAGACCAACTTCTAAGGGCCCGACCCTAAGTAGTGCTTCAGACACTTGGGTTTGCATGTGGGAGCATGATGTGTGCCCAGTGGCCGTCAAGTGGATCCAGTGCATCAAGTGGATCCAGTGCCACTTCAGGAGCCATGGAGATGCCATCATCGGCCCCAGCATCATCCGACAGTGCACATGAGCTCCGCGAGGTGTTGGACGCAATAGGCTCCCTCCGTGAGGAAGTTGCCAGTCTCAGGGCCGATCTTACTCAGCTTGAAGCTCCTGATCCCCGAGCTCCTTTGCCCCTGCTCCTTGTGTGGGCTTTCCTGGGTGGAGGCATCACCTTTACGATGATCGTTGGCTACATTTTCCATTTTACACATGATTGCTGATCCTGTCAAGTGGAAGTGGATCCAGGACAAGAGATCAAGTGGATCCAGGATGATAAAAAAGGGCACTTTGCACCGGGCTGAAATCACATGAGTGGCAATACATATATATGTATACATGGGGTCAAGTGAACCATCTTCAACAATTATGGAGCATCCTTCTACTCGAGTCCTTGTTGGGCCAGTGTTGGCTGCCCATTGGTAGTAGTGCCTCCCTTCCCCCGGCCCAGGCCTCCACGTGGACTATGGCAAGCTGACCAAACCTCAGAGTGCACGTGCACACACAAGTCACAGTGTTGGCACATGGATGAGTCTTGGTCACAGTGAGCGTGTGTTTCTGTAGCCAGCATGGACCCTACCCATGAGGAAATGCATTTTTTCAAAGAGTGGGGTGCACTTCCTCTGACCCAACTGCTTTGCAGTAGCAACACATCATAAAGAGCATCCAGGCAATGAGCAGGCAGCAGCCTGCAAACATGACTGGCAATTCAAACATGATGAAGCCCGGGCGGGCCTCCTTATGCTTGGATTGCCCAGTCATGTTTGAGCGCATGCAAGTTGGCTCCATGCACCACAGAAACATGGACAAGACATTGCAGGAAAACACACAAATCCTGATTGGGTGATTTGGCGATTATAGAGGCACTTGTGTCCTTTTAAGTGACCCGGCCCTGCTGTGAGGTCACTGGCCACGAGCCGGGTGTTCTCTGCAGAGGAGCTGGTGCATGCGATCAGCCTCAAGTGCAAGCCTTGCGACCTGCGTTTGGCCCACGCACATAGATGTATATACGTGTGTATGTGAATGTTCTGTAGGATATATCATATGACGGTAAACATGGCACGCCCGGCCTTGCACTCCAAAGCGTCAGGTTTGATCTGCTTGCTCTGAGCGGCCTGCACTCCATTGCATGGGCAAAGGTTTACAAGTGGAATGGTCATGCACACCTTCTTTGCTGGGGAACCCGGAACACATGGTTGAAGAGGGAGAGTTGAGCGCCATGAATGATTCATGCATGCAACTGGCCAAACAACGACTACTTCCAAATCAAGCCTCCGGATCCGAACCAGCACAAGGGCCTGCAAACACTGCAGCACACACACACGCACACAGCACGCGCACAGACGGACCTGGCCTGCTGATGCAACAGCCTGCTTTGCTTGCTCCAAACGGCCCTTGAAATGCTTCTTGTACTGATCACTGAATTCAAAATTCATCGACGGCGCCGTTGCCAAATGCTGCAACGTGGACTCCAGGCAATCAGGCGGAGCCATGTGCGGGAGAGTCGTCGAGACCTGCTTTTGCTTAGCTTGGGTCGGGCCTTCGGGAGCAATGTCAAAAGGCTGGGTGTCCACGTTGTCGACTGGCGAACCTGGAAGCAGGAGATATCACATTGGACCGTTGAGCCCTTGCAAGAAAACAAGAACGGCCTGTGAGCTCAAGATGTTTCTTGCCACGCGAAAACTTCTTGGAGCGCAGGTTGAGCCCAACAGCGTCCTTGAAAACTTGCAGCCAATCACGGTCCTTGCGTGCCACTTGCATGCATGTTTCACAGAAGACCCAATGTCAAGAACTGCATGCGCACGAACCGCAAATCCCAATGGTCTTTCTTGACGTCTTCGCCTTCTTTGCCTGCCTGATCACCCAGCTAGCCTGGGCAGCAGAAATTGCAACAAATGCCACGCATGCAGTTGAGGGAGGCGCCATGGACTTCAGAGCACATGCTTGCTCATGCTATCAACATGTGTGTGCACACACACACATAGGTATATATATAATATATATGCACCAGGGTGGACTTGAACCACCATCTCTACCCGCGGCTAGCAGCCTGACAGGAGGTTTCACGGAGTATTCAAACGAATACTCCGTGAAACCTCCTGTCAGGCTGCTAGCCGCGGGGTAGCGCCTTGCCCGTTAGACAACTGGCACTGTTGCATTCATTCAGAGTGCCGGGACAGACATGTTGGGTGTGATGTGGAGATCGACGCAGGAGCAAGACATCCCAGCCACAGCTAAGGCGGGCTGCCGCCAGATATCAGGCAACACACACATATATATATATACATATATATATATATATGTATATATATCTACATATGTATATCTTTCTATATGTATATATATATATATTATATACATATATTGTGGTTGGCAGTGTGTGTGTGTGTTACCACACATGTGGCTGAACGTACAGTTTTGCAGTTGATGGAAGTTAGCCTTGCTATTCTCATCCAAACGAAACATGATGTCGGCTACCTGTGCCGGTTGGCAGTGCTGCATTCAGTATTCCTCAGAGTTGTCAGCTTGGCACACCGGGCAGGCCAAGCCGCCGGACATCCCAGCCATCACGCAGGCCGTTGTTGTTTGGGTGTTCTTTGATCGTGGTTCAGGGTTTTTTGCCTTTCAACGTGTAGGCCCAGATCACGGAGACGGTGATGGAGGCCAGGTTGGTTTCTCGCTTGCTCCACGCAGCAGAAAAATCTCCACACAGGCCATCCCAGGGGACTCATGCAGAGCTTGAAAAGGGGACTCATGCAGAGCTTGTGCGCGTGGTGCCCGGCTGCAGGCCCAGATCACGGAGACAGTGATGGAGGCCAGGTTGGCATCGTGCTTGCTCCACGCACTGTGTTGTTTTTCTGCACACGGGCCATCCCAGAACCGCCTGCTCCTTTGGAGGCTGATGTTGAAAAGGGGACTCATGCAGAGCTTGTACACGTGGCGCCCGGCTGCAGGCCCATGTGCAGATCACGGAGACAGTGATGGAGGCCAGGTTGGTCTCTTGTAGAAATCTGCACACAGGGCATCCCAGAACCGCAATGCTGATGGTGCGTTGGAGGCTGATGTTGAAAAGGGCACTTGTTCAGAGCTTTGTGCGCGTCCGGCTGCAGGGCCAGATCCTGGATTGTTGTGCCAAGTGTGAGTTGCACCCTGCGTTCCCTGTCACACTTGACCTCACATCCAATGCATGGCAAAGCTTGTGGCCCATACCTGCTTAATGAGGACACAGTGCAGCTTTTATAACTCATGGCTTGCCTGACCCAGCGCGCTTTCACTGGTAAATGACTCTGGTGTGTTTCTCGTACATTTCTCATGCACCTTTCATACGTTTCTCATGTGCTTGCATAGAATTATCATCATACTCTTCCCGTGTGTCTCATATGGTCTCATGTGTAACCCGTAGGTGTTTCTCCCCTTACATTATCTGAAATATATAAGAAGCCAAAAGAGTTCAAAATTCAACCCAAACATAAGGATCCTTATGTTTGGGTTGGGTTTTGCACTCTTTTGGCTTCTTCTATCACGCATTTCTCACAACTGCACGTGTGGCAGATAGTATGTTAAGCTTACCGTGTCTTATCACATGCTTCTCATGCTTACTCATATGCTATATGATGGAAAACGTCTAAGTGCGATAACATCTGAGAATTACATTTGAAAACAAATGCCATATGATAATCTGTGAGAAAATATCAGAAACGTATGATAGATCTGATAATGTGTGAGACTATATGAGAAGCACATATGAGACACTATGTGAATATATGAAAGTACAAACAACTTGTGATATGATGTGAGAAAACACATACCCCAACATATGACAACATATCAGAGCACCTGAGAAAATATGAGAACATATTCTTAAAAATATGTTAAGTGTGTGAGGGAACATCAGAGAGCATATGAGGATCTAAGGGCACATATTAGAACTGTGAGAGGTGCATAATGCGATAGCTATTAGAAACCATGACAGACATGTGAGAGACCTATGGAACTATGTGACACTATGGGAACGTGGGATACCTACGTTTGAGAAAATATGAAAAATATGAGAAACTATGTTAAAATATGAGAAAATATGAGAAGTATGATAAGTATGAGAAACTATGAAACATATGAGAAAATGTGAGACATATGAGAAAATATGAGAAATGTGCGAAAATATGAGAAACTATGAGAAACTATAGTTCTCATATTTTCTCATATTTCTCATTCTCATATTTGTCACATTTTCTCATATTTATCACATGTCTCATAGTTTCTCATATTTCTCATATTTTCTCATATCTCCCATAGTCTAACATAGTTCACATATTTCTCATATTTTCCCATGGACCCGTACATTGTCTCACAAGTTGTTCTCAGTTTCTCATATGCACTTCTCATAATACATTCAGGTTTATCACGCAGTATCATATCTTATCATATGGCACTCATACAGTCTCAAACCTTCTCATAAGTTTAACTTCCCATCTTTTCTCATATGTTCTCATATTTTCTCATATTTCTCATATTTTGTCACTTGAGAAATATGAGACACTATGAGAACATATGAGAAAATATGAGAAATATGAGGAACTATGAGAAAATATGAGAAATATGAGAAACTGTGAGCATATGTGAGAACATATGAGAAAATGTCAGAAGCATGTCAGACACCTCTGTGCCACAAAGTAGGAAACTATTAGAACACGTTGGAGAGCGATGCCTCCTCTCTGTGTCCACCTATAGCTCTGAGTTTGATGCCCAGGCAGAGGACTTGCTTGCAAAGGCCAGACCCCAGGACTGATGCGTGAAGTATTGGTAACGTAGGTGTCTCAGAAAGGGGGGTGTCTCACAAAAGAGGGGTGTCTTGAAAACTTTGGTATTAAAGACGGCTGCATTGTGAGACAGCTGTGCTGTGCGTGCCTGACTGTGGCCACTTCTAGTGGATCTAGTGGCTCCCCCCTGTCTAGTAATCTAGTCACTGCACTGAGCTGATGGCACGAGTGGCGCGGAAGCCATCGAGCTCCTCAGCATCTTCAGGCCGCTGCCCAAAGCCGACCAAGGTGACGCAAAAGCCCTCATCAAAGTCCTCAACATCCAGTGCAAAGACGGTTGGGGTTCTTTACACACGGACAAGCAGTGACGGAAAGAAGCTAGCAGGCTCGATCAAGCGTCAAACATCAGCGGCCAAACAGGCAGCGCAAAGGGACTCAACGCCCTTGAAAGTCAAGCTGTCAGAAGTGGTGAGTGGGAGCCTTCCCTATGACCAGCGTGCTGCCCTGAAGAGCCTAGTTGAGCGCACACACCCCATGCTCAAGGGCTGTGCTGACAAGGTCAAGATATTTCTTGAGTCTGCCCGTGCCTTGGCGCGCTCGCAGATTGCTGCAGAGCAGGCCTGGCAGGCGAGCCGGAAGCACAATGTGGAAATTGTGTGCAGTGACATACCGGATTTGTTCACTCACAGCCCTACGCCGGCACAGTCGTTCATCAGGAAGGTGCACTGCGCAGCTCAAGAGTTCAACAAAGACATGGTGGTGTATCACCTGTCCCAGGGCTTGGCTAACAAGGTAAAAACCACCAAGGAAATCACACAGAAGGGGAGCCCCAAGGCGGGCAAGCTCCAAAACCATGTTTAGAAGAGGGAAGTAAAGTGGCAATAACACATTGTTGCGGCTGGATTTCCCTTCAGGTGAACGGCTGCAAAAGTGTGATTCAGAAGCTCAAGCCGTCCCAGGCCAGCATCAAGCAGGTGAAGAAACTCAAGGCGCAGCGCGACAAGGGTGAGTTTGGATGGCGGCCTCTTGCCACGAAGGTGAGCAAAGTCCTGCGAGTGAAGGCGTGCCTTGCACCTGAGACGGTTCGCCGGCTATGCGTCGAGATCAAAGTCAAGAAGCTTTGAGTGGATCCTGTATGTCAAGTAGTTCAGTAATCTTGATTTGCTGCCCATGCAGTGCTAAGCTGCCACAGTGCAGCAGTCTCACTCCAAGCCACCGGCGACATGTCAAAAGTCATGGCGCCGCAAGCCTCAGAGCAATGTGCTGAAATTGTGGCACTCAGAACTGCTGCACTGCACCGGCAACATAAAAGCGCGCACGGGCTGCCTGTAGATTTTTTCAATCCCCGCGCAGGGCCCTTTCTACTCTTGTCCAGCTAGAGCCACTGGACCCACTGTAGCCAAGTGATTTCCTGAAGCAACTGATTCCTGAAGCAAGCCATGATTTCCTGGAAAAAACAGCGAGTCCAGCTGAAAGCTGCATTGAGCTAGCTCTAGGAAGACTTGGCAGGCTTTTTCATCAAAGCCTTGCTGGGCTTTTTTTGCACTGGGGCAGCAGTCTTCCCACTGGACTTGGCTTGGGGCTTGGCTTGACCCTTGGCTTTGCCCTTGCCCTTGGCCTTTTGCGGACTGCCCTTGGCCTTTTCCGGATTGGATGCAGATTCAGGCTCTGGGCACTGCAGGGAACGGGCAACTTGATCAGCTGCCCTTTGCTCCCGCTGTGTCAACTCTCCATATATGTCCTGCGAGGAGTGCTCCAAGAACGACAGGTCTGGCTTTGGAGCGATGGAGAAGGACATCATCATGGCGAGACTAGAGCCGGGGCCTAAGGGTGTTTTCTCGAGCTTCTTGAAATTCAAGAGCCGCGGGCAATGCAGCATAAACAACACTTGCCTCAAACAAGTCGAGCCCTGGTGGTCAGCTATCTTTTTCACCATGGTCACGTGCTTTGTTAGGGCCTTGCCCGCCCTCTGAGCCGAAGCAAAACTGAGTGGCCACTGTAGCCACTAGAGGCACTAGAGCCCCTACATCTTATACACTTCGTCCTTTTTGAGACGAATTGACTGGGATGCGTGAACAGCGGGAATGCCTTGCTTGAGTGCCTTACCACTCTCATCATACTTCACCCGCTGGATTGCCTTGAGATGGGTGAGCTTGCTATAGTCAACGTAGCTGGACAGTGCTTCCTTTGCAATCACTGCCTTTGGGTCCATATCTTTGCGGCTCACATCCAGCTGGTAGATGACATCATCTGTGGCGGCTACCTTGAACTTGCCCTCGACCTCGAAGACCTTGTGCTTGAAAATTGCACCGACCTGAAGACGCGCGCCGGCAAACCATTGCAAGGCAGCTCCAAGAGGCACTGGAAAACTGGGAGGAGCACCGTTCGGACAGCGGGTGCCGCCCAAGTCCACAACCACCAAGGTGTCCTGGCTCATCTCGGAGGGAATGAAGGCGGAGCCAGGCTTGCCCTTCTCTGCCTTGGCGGTTGCTCCAGTTTTGTACGTGCCTTTGCACAGGAACAGTGCTGCACTGCTTTCCAGGCAGGAGTCTTTGAGGGCTTTGACGTAAAGAGAGCCGTCAGGTGCCAAGATCAGCTGGAAGTCGTCCGTGGCAACTCCAGTGCTCAGCAGGCCATCTGGAGGCTGAGCTGGCTGGAGATTCACTGCAGGCTTGGTCTGCTTCTGCAGCTCCTCGGTGCTGCACTCTGGGCCCCTCTTGTTGCTGGCAGGGTTGTAGGCCTCACCGCTGGGGCAGAACTCGTCGTTGTGGGCCTTTTGAAGGCTGGACCACTGGATCCCTTGACCACTGGAGTCTGTGATGGAGATGCCATTGAGCTTCTCTGCCTGATCCACAGTGGTCTGCCGAAGTGGAAGCTCCTGATTTGCCCTTGGCCAGCACAGCTCAAAGTCCTTGGGGTCATACTCAGGCTTTGTGTGCTGTGCGCCCGCCCCCTGGCCAACCTCCGGGACGACGACCCCCGTCTCCAAGAGCAGCGTCTTCTGTCGGAGCTTTTCCTTGTACATGTTAGAGAGGGATGTGGTGACATTCTCCAGGATGACATTCCTGAAGGCTCTAGGCACTTGGAGGTGGAAGGCCTCCCAGAAACATTTTTGGACACCAAGCCCCTGCCTCACAAGTGCTTTTTCTTGGATCCACACTATTCCACAGTACCCGACTTGAGGAAGCCCGCGGTCGCTGAGGCAGTTCAAGTCCACCACACTTGTTCCAGGCTGGTCGTCGAGAAGAAACATGTCGATGACCTGAACCCGGCTCTGCTTCCCCAAGCTGGAGCCCATGAAGAGGTGGCGCAAAAACTGTGAGTGGAGCTCAGAGCCGCTGAACCACTGCAGCTGCTCAATGGACAAGGCGTTGTTGGAGCCTCCAGCACCATCGAAGCCCAGCGGCACCTTCCAGTTGCGGAAGTCCTTCCGAGCCATGGCGTTGATGAAAACTGGAAAAGCACCGCGCTTCAGAAGTGGGCTGTTGCCCAGCACGTGATTGAAGGAGCTGGCTTTGTTGGGCACCCTGGTCGTGGATGACAGTGTGATCCATGCTTCCCAGGCAAGCTCCCGCTCTGGGCTGTAAAATGTCTCCGCGCTCCAGGTCACCCTCACCTTGCGGATGAGGAGCTTGTGCTCAGGCTTTGAAAGTTGATCCAGCCACAGCTCCACATGCCTGGCTGTGCTCTCCACCCTTTCGTCTCCTGAGCTGTCCATCTTCCCGTAGCATGGCTGGCAAGGCGGGATCCTCGGCACGCGCGGGTTTCATGGCAAGGTCCACTACTGGTTCAAGTATATATGACTGAAGCCTAGCACAACAGTGCAAGCAGGGGGCACTATGTGAATAGCCATCTGCGGGTCAGTGCTGCATGAGAGGGCGATGGCCTTTGCAGCTTCTTCCGCCTTCTTGGAGGCTTCCCCACCTGCCTTTGGAATGTTCCACTCGAACACTTGAACCACTTGATGGACCTGGACAGCATCTGCCGCATCTGCCAGCATGTGCCGGTGGGCAGCAACGTGTGGCATGGCTGTGCTGAGGTCCTGCATGCCAAAATAGCTAGCTCAAGGACAGCAAGGCAACAAGTTAAGTCATGACATCAATTTCCCGGACAGCAGTGTCCTTGGCGGCTGTCGTGACACACCAGGCACTGCTGAGGCTCTGCCAGGCCTCCTCAAGGCGCTCCTGCTGCCTCGCCACCTGGACGTTCCAGTCGCCCCTCTGCATGTCGTCGGAGGCCTTTGCCTTCTGCAAGTACACCCGCCAGGCGCGCTGCTCATGCTGGAGCTGCTTGACCAGGCGCTTGAGAGCTTCCTGAGAAGGGGGTGAGTTCCCTAAAGTGGGGGGGTGCTCCCTAAAGTGGGGGTGCTTATTTGCCCAGCACTGAAGCCAAGCTGTGGATCCCTGCTTGAGCCCCCCTGGTCCTGCTTTTCAGCAGTCCCTGCTGGATTGAGGAAGTCGCGGGGAGCTCGATCGTCTTGCAGGGCAAGGAAGGCGAGATCCCTCGGCTCAAATTCCTTGCGCTTCGCCATGATGGCGGGCATGACCTTCGAGTCCACCAGGCCACTGTTCCACATGGTCATGAGCTCTTTGTAGCGGTCCTGTGGCAACATCTTCACGAAGGCGTGGTTGTAGTGAACCTGCCCAGCCTGGATCACTTGGGAGATCTTATGCTCCCATTTGCCATAGACCCTTCGGGCCCACCACTCGACCTTCTCCCAGGAATGGCCGTGGATCGCATGCCAGACCGGGTTCTCCTCTTTCTTCCTGAGTCGGTGTCAAAAGTCAAGATGGAAGGCTACTTTGGAGCCTCTAGACCCACTGGAGCCACTGGAGCCACTGGGAGAGCGCCGCTGGCCTGGGCTGTGCCAAGTTGCACTGGATTCGGGTAATACGGGTGCAAGAAGTCCTTGGTGAGAAGCGACAGCGGGAACGCCGTGAACTGTGGCGCCTCGCTCTGGTGGGCTGCCGCAATGATTTTCCTGGTCTCAGGGCCTGCACTGTCCAGGAATACCATCACTGACATCTCCTCTGTGCCCACTCGAGCTTTTGACACCGCGGATGCGTTCTGCTCACGGATGAGGTCGCGCAGGCGCTGCTCCCTAGACCTGACTCACAGGAAGCAAGTGCGTGCAAGCTTTGACTGGGCCCAAGGCCCCGGCCCACGTGGGTTGACTTGCTTGCTGAGGATTTTTTGGTAGACGTACCAGTGCTGGAAGGGGCTCGGATGCGTGCGCTGCGCAGCTGCACGCTTCTCCCCCAGGCTTTGAAGCATTCTTCTGTCGGGATTGTCATCTCCAGAGCTCGTCGTGTGGAGCAGAAGGGTCTTCATCAGGCGCAAGGCCAACTCCCTTTGCAGTTCTTCGTCCGTGATGTGCTCTGCGAGAATGTCGAGCCTTTTGCTGAAGATTGCGAACAGAAAGCAGCTCATGACTGTAGCAGATCCGATGGCCAGTGCCACCGTGAATGGCTGCACTTCTGAGCCTCAGCAATGGCTCAACTCTGGCATGTGGGGAATTGGCTGATGGCACAACAGCTGAGGAGTGAGCCTGGACCAGCTGGTGCTGGATTGAGGCTGCACGGAAACTGGAAGAGCACTTCCAATGGATATCGATGCGTTTCATTGCCTCTCTTGAACACCATCAGCTTCTGCAAGTTGTCTCGCCTGGCTGGCCACAAAATAGATGTCACTGTGCACTCACAAACTCAGCACACAAGACAGCCACTGGGTGCAGGTGAGGGACACTGCGTATGACTGGACAGGCCCCTTGAGCTGGCTGTCAGCCAGGAAGCCAAACTGCCACAGGGCCAACTTGAAGCGTCGGGGTACATCTTGGTCAGTCACCAAGGAGTCAGGGACTGTGCTCTGGATGTTGCTGGAGCCTGGGAGCCCAAGTATCTGCCCGCACTCACCCTCCAGCTCCTTCAGCTCAGACATCAGCTGGGCAGGGTTCGCCAAGTACTCTGCCTGCATCCAGTCATGGACATTGGCATAGGTGTCTCCTGACAGTGAGGAGCGAATCTCTGCAAAGGTTTTCTCATAGACCTTGCCGAGCTTCTCCTGAGGCGCAAACAGGGGCCACGTGTCACTGTCATGCTTCTGAGCAAGTCCTCCAGAGTGCTCATCGGCAGCGCAGCTAAGCTCCACTACCGACCCGTGACTTACTGAAGCCACTGGAGCCACTGGAGCCGCAATAGCTCCACCGATGTGCAGTGGCTGACCTTATTGCAATCTGTGGACATGACCATGCTTGCAATGGGCTCTTGGCAGCTGCAGTGCTGCGGCACTTGTCATTTTACTGACTTGATGATGGAGGCTACACTGCTGCCGGATCAGGAGGACCAAGCCTTGGTTGACACACGGAGCCTGCTGGGCCTTTCCAAAGCTCACCTCCAACACCAAGGGGTCATTGTGGGTCTTCTGAGGGCTGGGCCAGAAGTCTGAGATGGAGATTCACTTGATCCCCGCTCCAATAATGTCCACTCCACACTGGCGTGCTGGATCTAGAAGGCCATCACCAGCAGAAGTTGGCTTCCTCACTTGGCACTCCATGGGAGCACTCATGTTCATGTCCGAGTCCGAGCCGCGTGGGCCACACTGCCCTAACCAAGGAGATGTCAGGCTGCTTCAAGCCAAGATATGGCATTCCTGCTCCCCACTGCTTCATGCTCATGAAAGGTCGCCAGCTGACTCGTGCGCACAGCTCAATGCTAGACGACACTCCAGACCCTGATGGCGTGTACGTGTGCATAAAGTCCTATGTGAGAGACACAGTGCTTCAGCAGCCGCCCGAGCTGCTGCTCACCCCACTCTTACTCGGCAGGATGTCCCGAAGTGTGCCTGGTCAAGTCCTGCCACGTCGAGAGCTGGGCGACTCAGAGATCAAGAGCTTCCTGAAGCTGGCCCAGCTGTGCATCAAGTATGGCATGCCCCTAGCAGAGAGTGCTCTCAAGGAAATGGTGTACCAGAGGGTGTACAGCGTTGTCGATCTTAGCTGGCTTGCTGAGCAGGTTGGCCGAATGCGTGGTCTGCGCAATCTTGCCACCGGTGATCATTTTTTCCCGCACTTGCCAGACTCAACCTGGCAAATGTCAGTGCGGCTGGGGTGATTGAGCCACTGGGTCAATACTTGGCTCTAGTGGCTCCCGTGGCTTCAGACATTTCCAATGCGCCACCGGGCCAGGGTAAAGTTGACTCGTCCGCTGGGTCAATATGTTTTTGTGTTTTTTTTGCAAAATTGCAAGTCAGCATGGCCCAGCTACTCCTGTCAGCACGGCTCAAGTAGCGGCAAAATAGTTGCTGTTTTTGAGGCGGGTCATCGAGTTGAGGCGTAGACTGACCACTTTCTGAGATGTCCGGGCCCAGAGCTGCCTGGTCATCACTGATGCTGTGTGCAACTTGCCAACACAGACCTGTGCGGCCAGTGACTGGACAAGGTCATCAGAACTTGGCCACAGCTTGAGCCACTGGATCCAGTGGATCCAGTGGATCCAGCTGGCCCTGGCCCAATGCTTCTCATGCTGACGAGCTCCTGGACTTCTGCCCTGAACAGCTGCGCATCCAAAACACAGCTGCACCGGCAGCTGCAGTGATTGCCGCAACTGGCAAGGGCGCGAGCCAGGACTTGAAGTCGTGAAAAACTCCCCCTTGCTCCTGACGCGTGGCTCCAGCTTCTGCCTGATACCTTGAAGCATGTCCCTGGGTGTTTGCCACGTCCGCATCCCGGCCAGGATTGCCTGGCCAGGGCTTAGCCAACACGTGCAGCCTGAAATGCGTGGGCCCTGCCTTGATGAGGGCAAACAGCTGGTCAATGTCCTGCCAGAAGGTGCAGGCAGAAATCAGCCCACAAAGCATGGACACACCCTGGCCTCGTGCGTGTGACCTACCATGAGGTGAAAGAGGGTGACTGAGGCAAAGTACCCTTTCGCCGGTTTTTGCACTGAGCCACTGTGTTGTCTGCGACAAGGATCAAGTGCTCTGGCACTACTTGACCACTAGACCTACTGGACCGAAAAATGATGTCTAGCACGCGGCAGAGGACCTCACCATAGTGGTCCTTAGCTGTGCTATTGCTGCTGCCTTGCTGTGCAGAGTATGGGCACTGCATGCAGTCCGAGTCTCTGCACCATGGTTGTGCTGCTCGGCGGTGCCATACAGAAATGTTCCCCAGCCATGTGCTAGGGCACCTGTGATCACCATCTTCGGCTTGACGATGTTCTCGAGCTCCTTTGACACCCTGTCGTGGCCCAGGTGTGGCCAGGAGGTGGGAAACTTGCCCATGCCATCTATGATGATGACCAGGCAGTTCTTAGCATTGATGCTGGACCACCTCAGGGACCAGTACAGCATGCGATCCGTATATTGCTCCCGATGGTGAGTGCGAAGCACTCGTGCTGCTTCCGCCTTGGCTTCCCAAGAGGATCTTGGGTTTCGAAGGGCCATGTAGAGATCGAAGCAGATCTTGCACTGCCCATGCTGCGACGTTTTTCTCATCTGCCTGGACTTGGCAGGGTGAGATAGCTTCACACCATGAAGAACCGTCAACAGCTAATCAAGGCCAAGGGGCAAAACATGCTTCCAGTGGGATGTGTAGCGTCGCACAAATGTATGATATGAGGGCCTCGCGCCTAGATCAGGCCGGCGCTCTATCATCACTTCCCATTCAGAGCACATCTGCCAGTAAAGGTCTACCAGGCGACAGTGCTGGATTTTGCGCACTGGAAGGCCTAGAACCACTGCATTGGCTGCTGGTGTCAGGGGTGATGTCTCCATCCAGTCAAAGGACCAGTCCTCCCATGGGTCAATGTTGATCAGGGAGGCCTTGCATGCAGACTTCTTCTTGCCAGCCATCACTGGAGCCACTGGAGCCCCTGGAGCCAAAGGAGACTCTGGGTCTGTCTCCTGCACTTCTGCACTCCTGGACCCCTTTGCAGCTGGAACAGCTCGACCATCCACAAACTGGACAGCGGGATAGGCCTGCTCATCTTCGGGCATTGGCTCTGCAGCGGATGCATGAAGCTGGTGAAAAAACATGTCGCACTTGATAGCCTGCTCAGCTGGCCTGGCCTGGGCAGGAAGGTTGCTAGAGCGGGACCGCCTCAGGTCTGGCTGCCCGGCGATTGCGTTGCGCACAGTGCGCTGGCTGCAGCCAATGATGGCGCAAAAGCGGGTGAAGCAAACCAACTCCCCGCACACTGTCCACTCTGCCCGCTCTGCAATCTTGATGTCTCCAGTCGAGCTGGGAGCTACATCGTTGTACGTGCAGCGAAGCAAGTGGGCCCTCTCATCACTCAGCAGGCCCCAGTACTGCTGGACGAACTGGACCACTAGATCAAGCTGCATCTTGGCCTTGCAGCCTGGCCTTTTGCAGCCCCTGCGCTTGCAGGCCGTGGCGACCACGGACTGAATGCGCTTCCGGTCAGCTCCACTCACCTCATATGCAGTGGGTGCATGTTCGCCAGCACGCCGATCTGACAGCTTACTTGCCACTTCAAGGGAAGAGTCGAGACGGACCTGCTTGCGAGACTGGGCCTGGCGTTTGCCTCGGCGAGGCTTCTGTGCAGCTGCACCTTCAGCTGCCCAAGGATCCCAAGGATCCCCAGTGCTGCCATCAGTGCCTGCCCAAGGATCCCACGGATCAGCCCCTGACATGCTTCTTTGCCAAATAGCTGCGGGCTGCTACAAGTGCGATGATGCAGAGTCAGCAGTAGTGGCAGCAGCTGCAGTGGTTCCTTTTCCACCTGCCTGTGAGCATGTCATGGCTCAGCACTAGCACTGGAGGACCAAGGGTCCCAGGACTCATGACTACTGTGCTGCAGGCCACCTTCAGCACTGCTTTCAACTTGACACCAGGGGTCCCACACAGCTTCTTGGGCTTCCTTACGGGAGCACCAGGGGTCCCAAGAGTCAGCACCTGGCTCTGAAGGCAGGTGAGCGGCTGCAGCATCCTTAGACAAGCTGCAAGCTGCCTGAGCCTGGCAGACAAGACCTGGCAGTCTTCATTGCTGCCTAGCATCAGAGTGCCAGGGGTCAAACTCAGCAGAAGCTGAGTCTGAAGACGTCTTGGCTACATGCACTGGAGCCACTGGAGCCACTGGAGCTGCTGGAGGCTGAGCCTTGGACACACTGATCTCAGTCTTGCGTGGGAATTTGCATCAGACTGAGTGATGCGATGCAAGAAGCCTTGGCTGGAGCCTCCTTAGCCTTCGGTGGCTGTGCAGTGGCACCTGTTCGCTTGGGTGCCTCTTCGGCATCCTTAGACAAGTCGCAAGTACGAAGCAGAATTGCAAACATGGGAGTCTGCATTGCCGCCTGGTATCCAGGTGCCAGGGATCAAAATCAGCACTGAGATCTCCGACCACTGCAGGTGCTGGATGCACTGGAGCTGGAGGCTGAGCCTTGGAGACACTGATCTTGGGAATTTGCCATGGGGCGCAATGCAAGAAGCCGAGGCTGGAGCCTTCTCTTCCCGCTTTTGCAGCTGCGCAGTGGCCTCCTTGTCACTGCCAGCGGTGCCTTTTCGCTTGGTGCCCTGAGTGGGACAGCAAAATGCCCATGAGTTGCTCAAGTGGGCTGAGTCTGGAGCTTGCGCGGTTGGTGGTCGCCATGCATGTCGGGACTTCCAGGCGTCTATCATAGCTGCTCCTAGAGCAGGAGGGTATTGACCTGAGAGGCCCATCAAGTCTTTGATGCCAGTCTTCTGTATCTTGCCCTCTGGGTTTACTGTCTCCTCCATCAGCTTCAGATGATTGCACTGGCAGCTGCAAGTGCGGACAGCACTCTGCAGCCACCCTCCTGTGCAGAGAAACTTGAAGTGCTTGTATATTCTCGGAGGGTCACTGACATCATAGGCGCAGCGATCCAGGTAGTGAATGAATGCCCGGTGCACAGACTCAAGAACGCCTTAGCAGCAGAATCCTATGCAGCAAGGGGACTGACCGTGGCAGCACTACAGGTGCCAGACAGCTGCAGCCAAGTCTCGGATCGTGTCACTCAGCAGACTAAAAATCATAGAGCCACTGGGGTTTTCCAACGTCGCCTCCACCCCGCGCAGGACAGCAACGCAGAAGAAAAATATGCTCATCCTGGCCATGATATTTCCTCAGCCAGCTTTGGTGCCCACTCTAGGCACGCACAGCCTTGCAGCCTTCTGAATGACATGTGGGCTCAGTGCAAACAAGAACAAGGCTCCTTCACTTGCTGGAGTGTAGTCTGCTCTTCCCTCCGGATTCTTCTTGTTCCGCTGCGTCCAGTGGCGACAAGCGAATCCGAAGCTGGAGCAATCCGGCGCCAATGTCAGCAGCCCGCCGGGCTTCAAGCGAAGGACAAGGGTCAAGCTTGGCGGGGCGAGGGGGGTTGGGGAAGGGAAGGGGAATGAGGGAGAAAGGGTGGGATGGCTACTCGCGAGACACTTCCTCAGCGAGACGCTGCCTCGCCATTCGTGGTGTACGGCCGTACACCACTAATGCAAAAAAAAACGAGACGATGGGGGGGATGAGACGCTGGAGTGTGCTCTGGGGTGAGACCATCTTTTGATCCTAACTTGGATGAGACACTCTTTTCTACTGCCAGGCTTCAGGGGAAATCCCATGTCTTCGCAGCTGCACTCATGTGGGGTTGCACGAGTGACTGTCTTTCCTGGCTTGGGCCAGTGGGGTGGTGTTAGACAATGCAAAGGAAGCTAGCTCTGAGCTGTCGCACCGCTGCAGCAAGCACTTTGAACTTTGAACTGCGCAGTCGAGTGCCTAAGCAGTGGCACATGACCTAAGCTACTGGTTTCTAAAGCACTTGGCTGCTCAGCCCTCTCAGCCCACTAGACCCACTGGACCCACTGGACCACTCGTCGAGCACCTAGCCAAAACTTGGATCTGAGCAGGCAGGCTGGCGGCATGATTGGCTCCGCTCACCAGTTCTTCTTCGAGACGTGCTCCATGAGGTATTTGTGGGCAGCAGCTTCAATCTCCAGGACTTCAGGGGTCTTGGGCACAGTCTTCTTCACATGGGCATACAAAGACCGCGCCAAACCCTCTGAGCGAGACTCAGCTGGGCAGTGTGTGTACCACACCACACGCAAGGTTGTCCAAATGAGTGCCAAGCCAGGGCTTGTTGGCGCCTTGCGGCCTGCAAATGTTGCTGGCAAGTTGGCGGGCATCAGACCTGGCGGCGGCTCTGGGCCATGCTTCACGCCATCCACTTCCTTGTCGCTCACAGGCTCGATGGCGGCGTCAAGGACCTGGTCTGTGGTCTTCTTTGTCTTCTTCTTGGCGTCCTTCTCCGGCGCAGAGTTTCCTGCCCCTGCTGGCCTCTTCATGACCGCACGTGCAGGGCCTTCTGCCACTGCCCGCCCTGGATTCTCTGGAGCCACTGCGTTTGGCGCACTGTCTGTGGTCTCAGGGAAGAGGCAGCGACTGATCTCCTTCTTGGTCTGCTTCCTCCTGCCAGCTGGTGCCAGTGAAGGCGGCGACTCCTTTGCGTGGTGCCTGTGGGTGCCAGGGAAGGCACTGCTCTTGCCCTAGCTGCTTGGTGTCCGTGGGCACCTCTTGACCTAGCAGCAAGGTAGCCTCTGAGTCGCGAGCAGAGGAGGGAGCAGGTGAGTCAAGAGCATCCAGTGACCTGATAATGATGGCTAACAGCCATCAGTGCATTCAGGCATGCTTTCTGCGGACTGTAAGGCTCCGACCCAGAGCGAGCAAGGGCCATGTACTGCGCAGAAGTTGAGTTCGGGTTGAAGGGGCTCGGCGTCTTCTTATCCGGGGTAGAGAACTCAGGCAAACCACTGGTGCCACTGAACATGTTTCCAACTTAGTGAGCCGGGAGCACTACTAGAGCCCTGGAGGCACTGCAGAGTGCGCGAGGCTGCAAAAGTTGCAAGCTTGCTCTCTCCCCAGCTGCTGCAGCCCCACAGACTATAAGCAAGTCAGGACAAATCAGTGAGGAAATCTGCAGCTTTCCTCATCCTGGCGCGTACTGCTAGATCCAAAAGACCTACTGGACCACCGGAGCTTTTCCCCAGCTGCTGTGGCCCTCAGAACAGATCAGCAAGATCATCTGCAGCCTCCCCCGCACAGCTTGGTGAGCCCCTGCTCGGCTCCTCTCCCTCAGGCTGGACTGCTGGATCCACTACTGGATCCACTGGATCCACTGGACCGATTGCCTTTTTCAGGCGGCGGCGGCCTGGCTTTCGGCTAGCGCGACGGTCCTCTCGCTCCCGCTTGCGGGCAAGGGCAGAAGGGCATGTGGCGTAGGCGTGCGTTGCCGCGATGATGCTGAGTCCCTCCCCAGCCATGCAGGCCTGCAAGAAGGCCTTTCTCTCAGTCCTTGGCGTGCTGGCCGGCTTTGCCAGCACCACTTGGCTTGGCTTTTTGGGCTCAGGCATGGCGTCCTGTGGCTTATCCTTCGGCTTGCGCCGACTGACCTGGCCATCCTTGACACCTTAGTTGGCCAAGAGGAGCTTGCACCACGCACATCAGCCAGGCCCGGGCGATCTCGATGCCGCTTGTTGCGTGCCTTGCGAAGCTCCTTCTGTCGAAGGACTTCCGGGTCCTGACCGCCAGCTGGCACCAGGTGATGCCACATATCAGCGCCTGGCACCGCGCCCATTCAAACACCGAGCCCTGGCGTCTCATCTTTCAGTTCTTGCATTAGTGGTGTACGGCTGTACCCCGCGAATGAAATCAGGGAAAAGTGAGACTCCCGAATGCTGCCCTGATGCATCTGGGACTCCAACATAGGGCGTCTCGCTTTTCCCTGATTTCATTAGTGGTGTACGGCTGTACACCACGAATGCGAGAAGCCAAACCAGGCGTCTCAGGGGTAGGGGGGCAGGGCAGCAGGTAAGCATCAGGCCTCCAGAAGGCTGCTCGCAGCTCTGGCGAGGAAGGCGCCTGGAGCCTAGAGCTTAGGTGCCTGGAGCCTGCAGCCAGGAGCAGCGAGGGAGCTTGTTTGCAGGTAGCCTCAGCTTGCCCCAAAGGCAGCTGATGCCTTCGCTCTGAGCCATCTCTGAGCAGCCCTGCAGCTACAGCTGGCATTTATTTTACCTCCTCCCACACTCTCATATGCTCTCATATTTCTTACATTCTCTCATTCTGGACCGCGCATTCCTCTTTTTACTCACTCTTACACATGCAGACGTTCTTAGACTTCTTACACGCACAGTCTTGCACTGCCTAGTCTGCTTCTGACTAGCTTGCACTTATACACGTCTCATATAATTTAGCCTGCTTCTCACACTGTCTCATACGGTTTGCCTCGCACTCTCTCAAGTTGCTCCCAAGTTATCGCACATCTTACTTCAGTGCTATATATACATACTCTCATGCACTCTCATATGTCTCATATTTCTCATAGCTTCTCATAGTTTCTCATATTTCTCATATCTCTCACATTTCTCACATGTCTCATATTTTCTCATACATGTCTCACGTGTTCTCACGTGCTCTCACACGTCATCACAGCTTATCATAGCTGATCGTAGATTTCTCACACTTCTCACATTTAACTATATGCTCTCATATGTTCTCGCACTTGCTAATCATTGTTCACATTTTCAGACTTGTTCGCGCATCTCATATGCTCTCACATTTTGTAGCGCACTCTCTTATTTTCCCAGAGTTTATCATAGGTTCTCGTAGCTTCTCTCATATTTTCTCACAAGTAAACTGATGGGGGAAAGCAAAGGAGTGGTCCACTCGTGGCGCCAGTCCCTTGCTTTCACCTGTCAGTTTCCTTTGCACCCTGTGCCCTGTGCGTGCATGATGCTTTCGTGCAGAACACGCAGCCTGCAAGTCAGTGCACTCATTGGCACTCATAAAACCTTAAAGCATGCAGTTAAATATGAGAAACTATGAGAGACTATGATACACTGTGAGAAGCTATGGGAACACGTGCGAAAAGGCGAGAGCATATGATGAAGTATGTGAGCACGTGAAATGATATGAGAAACTTGTGATGAGGTGCCATCAACGCGTATAATATGAGAACTTGATAAAATGTGAGAAGATGAGTGGACTTTACCACTGCACTGATGAGCTCATAATGGGAAACCTGCCAAGAGATGCAAACATGGGAAGTGCAACTTCCTATACTTGCATGTCTTGTCACGTTTCCCTCCTGAGCACCTATGAGAATATATGAGAACATGTGGGAAATGCGCACTAAACTATGAGAACGTCTGAGACCATATGCGAAGCAAATGCAAGGAACTATGAGAAACATGATAAGCCTATGAGACATATGGGAAAGTATGAGACATATGATAAAATGTGAGAGGCCGGGAGAAATATGAGAACATATGATAACACACTTATGAGAATATATGAGAAATATGAGAACGTATCAGAAATATGAGAAAATCTGAGAAACTATGAGAAACTATGAGAGATGTGAGACAAGTGAGAAATGTGAGAAATATAAGAAGTATGAGAAACTATGATAAACTATGAGACATATGAGAAAATATGAGAACAGTGTGAGAAATATGATGAGCTATGAGAAAAAATATGAGACATCTGAGAAGATGTCAGAGGGTGCAGTTGGTGAAGTATGTGAGTGGGTGATGTGATATGAGAAACTTGCAATGAGGTGCCATCAATGCATATAATATGAGAACAAGTGAGAAGTGCGAGAAGTATGTGCGAGAAAATGTGAGAAAGCCAGACAGTCGTGTGAGACACTCAGGGCATCTATGAGAACATATGATAAATGTGATGTGTGCAGATGTGATAAACAGTGTCAAATATGAGAGTGCATGAGAGCCACACAGTGCTAAGTGCCATGATGATCTAAGAGAACATGTGAGAAAATATGAGAACATATGAGGAGCTATGAGAAACTATGAACAGCTATGAAAAGCTATGAGAACATATGAGAGCATATGACAAGATATGAGAGCATATGAGACGTGTGAGCGTGTGAGAAAATACTAGTGCATATTAGCAAATATGAGAGTGTGTGCAGGAAAGAAAAGTGGAGACAGCAACGAGTAAGGTGTCTGCGTCTGACATCCACTCGTTGCAGTCGCCATTATTCTTGTCCCTCTCACGCAAGTGGGCCGTGCTTCAGACATGTTCTGCCACGCAGTGTGCGCATGCGCGCGCATGCGTGCGTCCGTCAGGGCTGCTTCCAGCACCCGCCAGTGCTGCGTAAACGCGGGTGCAGCAAGTGCGTCCTGCAGCAAACGTGTGCGCATGCGTGTGAGTGCTTGCGCGCAGCCAGGAAAATGAAGGGGGAAGGCAAAGAGTAAGGTGCGCGCCTCTGACACCTACCCGTTGCCTTTGCCCTTCATTTTCCTGCAGCCAACGTGACATGCTAACATGGTAATGCACTGTGCCCACATGCGATGTCTGTTGCAAGTATGTCAGGATAATGCAGTGCGTGCTAGCTGGGACAATTAGGTGACCACGCAGGTGTGAAGTCAGGCACGCAGTGCTGGCGAGCATCCATTACTGGGCTGTAGAAAAAAAGAAGTCTGCTGCGCACTTTGGTGAGATGCATCACTCTGCCGAGCACCTATCCCACACCTAAAACAAGCTTGCACCCATCAGCCTCAACCTAGAGAGATGCACTTTAGATGTGAAAAATGCAGTGCAGGTGAGCAAAGACAGATTGCACCATGTCAGGTCGTGCTGCAGTGCTTAATGGGAACTTGCTTCAGTGTGAAGACATCTCACTGCAGTGACCGTTGCAGTGACCGTGGGGATTTTCGCACTTGCTAACTGAGCTCTGGCCCGGCAGGGTGCCACTGGACCACTGGACCAACTGGAACCAGTGGGCTGCTCTGACAATTATGGCACCCATGAATTAATGCAAATTAGTATGGCCCAAGGCGCTTAGTGCGCAGCAGCACGCGTGCGCTGGCACTCAGACTGATGGCAGCCAGCTCAAACAGCTTTCTTCTAGGGCCAATCACTTCACTCGCTGTGATAATTTTGGCCTGGCGACAAAATGCTGCATCACGTGGGCTGGATAAAGTGCACACCTCGTCCACAAAGGCCTCTGCGATCAGGTCGATGTCATCTTCTGTCTGCAGCGCAGTACGCCAGTACAGCATGAGAACAGACAAGTGTGGCCTTCTGCCTGGATCTTGGGGACTCCTCCTTGCAAAGATGCTTCGCCTCCCCCTGCAACACCTATCGCAGTGCAAATGACCACAGAGAGACATCAAGCCAGTCTGCCCAGCCTCAAATGAAATGTGGGATGAGACTTCCAAGGCTCAAAGGGGAGGGTGTGTGAGACTTCAACTTGTCAAGTGAACCCTAAGCAAATAGCCTGCCTCCAGGAAGGCCTTGTCCCTTGGCTGTGCGTCAGGCCACGAGTCAGCCTGGCACAGGCCGTAAGTTAGCCCTCACTTGACTGATCAAAACATGTGCTGCGCCTCCTCCGCATTCCCGGTCTCCAGCTGGATGCTCCTAGCGCGCACTTGTCACAGCCACGGCTGGCCCCCCGGCTGCCCTGCGGCCCCCCCAGCCAATGTATTGCACCGGGGTGCACTCTCAGCTGTGTCTCCTACTGCGCCTCAATGCTGAGATGCTCGGCATTTGGCAGATGTGCTGGCTTGCCTTGACCCACTTGATCCACTACTGGAAAGACTCTGCGCGGATTGAACTTATTATGCAGTGGCAACTGTGATCTCACCAGTGAAGGCGTGTCTCTGAGGTGAGCCAGGCTTCCTCATCAAAGAATCAGCCATTTTTACTTCGCAAAAGCTGCACTTAGCTTAGCTTCCAGTTTTGAAGCTGCTGGAAAAGGTGAGGCCGCTAGGGACACTGAGTGAGGTGGCGTCCAGTGCTCGCTGGTAGAGCCAGCTCTTTACTTGGGGTGACTGGAAAAACTGGAGCCACTACACCACTAGAAGCCCTGCAGTCTCACCAAGGCTAAAGTCTGGAGACGTTGGGCTCATGAGCGATATGGCCACAAGCCACTGTTGCTCGCCATAAAAGTTATAGCCGTGCTGGGCAGCTTGGAGCGCAGCAGCTGGCAAATCTCGGACCCTCAGCTCTACAGCAGTGGAGCTGTCTAGCACACATGCAGGCAATAAGTCCCAGGTCCAAATGCGGATTAGGTGCCTGGTGTGTCGGCGCTGATGCCAAGAACTTGGCAAGCAAAGAAGTGATACCAGGCCACTGGGCGTGCCTGGTCTGCGCAGTGCTGCCATTTCGCCTTCACGTTCAAGCCTGACTGAATTGAAAGGAGCAGCCACTTGACCTGAGAGTCAAACTACAATTCAGTCTCAGACCAAACTGAACTGCGTGACGTCGTGAAGGACTGAGTTCGCAGCACTCTTGTCTTCTCGTGGCTTGGCGTCAGGAGGCTCTCGAGGCACGGAGAGGTCGACAAATGCTTGCTGGCAAGCTGTCCAGCAAGTTGAGGCGCCCTGAGGTGCCTCTTCTTCAAATCGCTCAGGAAGGGAGTACTTCTCCTGGAGGACCTTGCAGAAGTTCAAGGCAGTGTGCCGCCAAGTCCGTGCCTGCCTTGTCTGCGAGCTTGATTAAGCAGGCCGCACTTGCTTTGCCCAGGCATGTCTGCGCTTCACACACGGCGACCATCAAAAAGGGCCATGAGACTCCTGACAAGGGACTCAAACCTCCACTGTCGCGACGAGTGGTCTGCAAGCCACTTAGTCAAACGAGCGCTGCTGGGCTGCAGCCAAGGTGCGGATATAGGACTCCTGAAGGGCCTTTGACTGCAAGTGAGGAATCGTGCGCAGCTGGCCTGTTAGTTGCACCAGCCCGCGCCGAGCCGACTCAGAGGCTTGCATGCAAAGCTTGGCAAACCCTGACGGGCTTGTGAGGCCAAACTGCTTGAAGTCTGATCGCCTCTGGCCAGGTTAGTGCAGCTGGGCACAGAGTGCTATGAGCTGCTGAGACTAAGGTCAGCACTGAGACTGCGTCAGCTCCCTGTGCGTCACTTCGCCCACCGGGGTTCCCTGGGTCAGGCCTCCCAAGTCTTGCTGGGCTGCAAGTCTTGCAGAGCTGCTAGCCCGCCTATGCAGTCAGCCCAACAAAGCAGGCCCATGGCCGCGTTGTTGGACAGGTACCCGCCAGCAGTGACTCGAGTCACTTGACCACGAGAGCCACTGGAGGCCCTGGACCTTTAGTGGCTGCATGGGGCGTGCTGTCAACATGCTGCCACTGTGCTGCTATGGTGCTCTCGAGTGGCAACTGGGAACTCGCCGACGTGAGCACCCAAAACCCTGGAGACCTCAACTGTCAAGCAGCCTGATCCTATGACTTTGACTCTTTGCACCATCTGAGCACTGTGCCGCCTCGTCCTGCAACTCCTCCTGCGCGGTGCCGGAGGTCATCAGAAGCCACAGAAAGGCTGTCCCTAGCTTGATTTCCTCAGTGCGTCTGTCACTGCTGGCTCAGCTACAGTCCACTCTGTCAGGCTGGCTCCAAGTTGCCCGCCCCCCCTGCAGCCGCGGTGCTGCTCGCATGCACTGCGCCATTCCAAACTCAGTGGCCATGGTCTGGGCTGTGTGCAAGCCAGATGTCATGGCCTGAAACACGGTCTGATTGTGGGAGAGAGCTCTCCCCTGCAGCCCATAGAAGCGAGCGTGGTTCAGGAAACTCAGGAGTGCCTGTGAAGGACGAGGAGCAGTGCACAAAAAGCTCAGCAAAGCATGACAGTGGGCCACTTTGCCACGGTGCGCAAGGTGCCATGTGGAAGTAGAAGTTCAAGGGGCTATGCTGCGTCAGTGACACCATCAGTGTGCTCGTATCTCTCATCCTTGGCTCAAACACAGTGGGTCTACAGCTGAAAAATACCGAGCAACTCGCGTCAAGCCGCTGGTGCGCAGGTGGGGGCGCGTGAGTGCCTGCATTTGCGCAGATACGCGCGTGTGTGGGCGTGTGTGTGTGTGTGTGTGTGTGTGCGTGTGTGCGTGCGTGTGTGCGCGTGTGTGTGTGCGCCTATGCAAGTGCGCCCAGGTGCGCATGCACGTCTGTGTGCGTGTGCGCGTGTGCGTGCGCGCATGCGTGCGCGTGGATGTGCATGCACGCACGGGAGTGTGAGTGCGTGTGCACCTTTTGCGCGCGTGCGGGTGTGGGTGCTCGCGCGCGCGTGCTCGTGCTCGGCACTTGCACGCCCGCCCCTGCATCTGAAAGTGCGCGTGCATTGGCGGGCGCGTGCGCACTTGTGCATACGCTTGCATGCATGGGTGTGCACGCGCGTGTCTGTGTCTGCACGTGTCTGTGCGTGTCTCATATGTCTAATAGTTTCTCATAATTCTCATAGTTTCTCATAGTTTCTTACATTTCTCATGCTTTCTCATATTTCTCATAGCTTCTCATAGCTTCTCACATTTCTCACATTTCTCATATTTTTCACACATGTCTCACGTGTTCTCACATGCTCTCACACCTCATCACAGCTTATCATAGCTGATCGTAGATTTCTCACACTTCTCACATTTAACTATATGCTCTCATATGTTCTCGCACTTGCTAATCATTGTTCACATTTTCAGACTTGTTCGCGCATCTCATATGCTCTCACATTTTGTAGCGCACTCTCTTATTTTCCCAGAGTTTATCATAGGTTCTCGTAGCTTCTCTCATATTTTCTCACAAGTAAACTGATGGGGGAAAGCAAAGGAGTGGTCCACTCGTGGCGCCAGTCCCTTGCTTTCACCTGTCAGTTTCCTTTGCACCCTGTGCCCTGTGCGTGCATGATGCTTTCGTGCAGAACACGCAGCCTGCAAGTCAGTGCACTCATAAAACCTTAAAGCATGCAGTTAAATATGAGAAACTATGAGAGACTATGATACACTGTGAGAAGCTATGGGAGCACGTGCGAAAAGGTGAGAGCAGAAGTGCATTTGATGAAGTATGTGAGCACGTGAAATGATATGAGAAACTTGTGATGAGGTGCCATCAACACGTATAATATGAGAACTTGATAAAATGTGAGAAGATGAGTGGACTTTACCACTGCACTGATGAGCTCATAATGGGAAACCTGCCAAGAGATGCAAACATGGGAAGTGCAACTTCCTATACTTGCATGTCTTGTCACGTTTCCCTCCTGAGCACCTATGAGAATATATGAGAACACGTGGGAAATGCGTGCTAAACTATGACAGCGTCTGAGACCATATGAGAAGCAAATGCGAGGAACTATGAGAAACGTGACAAGCCTATGAGACATGTGGGCCAAGTATGAGAAATATGAGAAAATGTGAGAGGCCAGGAGAAATATGAGAACATATGATAAGCATATGAGAATATATGAGAAATATGAGAACGTATCAGAAATATGAGAAAATATGAGAAACTATGAGAAACTATGAGAGATGTGAGACACGTGAAATGTGAGAAGTATGAGAAATATGAGAAACTCTGAGAAACTATGAGACATCTGAGAAGATGTCAGAGCGTGCAGTTGGTGAAGTATGTGAGTGTGTGAAGTGATATGAGAAACTTGCGATGAGGTGCCATCAATGCATATAATATGAGAACAAGTGAGAAGTGTGAGAAGTATGTGTGAGAAAATGTGAGAAAGCCAGACAGTCGTGTGAGACACTCAGGGCATCTGTGAGAACATATGATAAATGTGATGAGTGCAAATGTGATAAACAGTGTCTAATATGAGAGTGCATGAGAGCCACACAGTGCCCCCTGGTCTGGGATGCAGGTGTGCGCGCCTAGGCTCAGCAGGGTCTCCTCAATGCACTTCAGGGCCGCTATGGCCTTGCAGCAAAGCGACCAAGGATGCAGTCCCTTGCTGCTACAGTTGTGAGTCAAGTCACTCGAACCCGAGACAGAGCCACCAGTCGGCAAACGGATCGCAGCCACTCCATGTCCTTCAAAAGGCACTGGTGTGCTCACAAGCTCTGAGCACTGCAGTGTCCTTGTGCAAGTAAAGCTGGGCCAAATTCGGGCTGATGTCAGACACATCCTGAAAAGGTCAGTCCTAGCTGAGTGGTTGAGAGACAAGCCTAAGGCCCAGTCTGGAGAAGCAGGGAGGCAGTTCGGAATCTGGAGGTCCACGGGCACCGCGTCCTGAGGCACGCATGCGCAGGCATCTTCAAAAGAAGGGCTGGGCCTGCCCCGCCTGCACTGGTGCTGACGCAGGCCTCTTCAGGCAGGGCTTTGCTGGCTGAGGCTTCCCTTGCTCGCTACTCTTGCTAGTCTCGGTCTGCTTGGCAGTCTTGCTCTTCTCACCAGTGCTGCTACTGCTAGTATTCTTGCTGGTCTTCATTGCTTTGCTGCCACTTGCACTGGCCTTGCTCTTTGGGCCCTTGTGGCTGTGGTGGCTCTTCTGCTTTCCGTTGAGCCTCTTCTTCTTCTTCTGCTTGATCTTCTTCCTGGGCTGCCCCTGCTTGCTGTCTGCTTCTGAGCCCTCTGTCGGACGCTTCTTGGAGACGGCCTTGCTCTTCGAAGTCCTGGCATTGATGCTAAAGTGAGGCTAGAACAGAAGTGGTGGTGATAACATTAGTGTCTCCTCAGCAGCTCTGTCAGTGACTTTGCACCAAGTTCTTTCTTGAGATGCTGGGCAGCTTCCAGCTCTGTGCTGAACAGCTTCCCGTGCGTTTTGCCACCCTTGGCTTGCAAGGTGGATGTGAGGGGCCGATGAGACACACTGGCATGCACCTGCAGACGAGGAGCAAACTGAACAAAGTGGCCCTCTTGGTGCTTCTGGGCGCGCCAGTAGACATGAGGGTGGCATGGCGAAGCTGAGACCCACTGGATCACTAGACCCACTGGAGTGCCAGCCCTAGCCCTTGAGCCCCGTGCCTAATGGACCTACTCCCACTGGATCCCTCAAAACATGTGGAGGCTACTGTGGGCCCATGGGTGCAGGCATGGCGTCAGGGTCTGAGGCTGCTTCCGGTAATGGCCAGCGCGGTGACTGCCTGGCGGGCAGAGTGGCCGTGTGGGTGAGTTTATCCTTGCACCGCACCAACATCTGCACAAGGGAAAGGGCTGAATGCGCAGCTGTGTGAGAAAGAAGCCAGCACTTGGAGAACACAGGAAATCGTGAGGCTAGCTATTATCAATGCTCAAGTTATGTCATGACAGTGGGGCTGCATTGCCCTCAGGCGTTTGCCCGGCAAAGCAACTTGACAAGATAATAAGCTTCCCTGAGCCAACAGGAAGACACGGCTTGCACTTGCCCAAGCCGAACTGAGGCCCCGTCCGACCCTGTTCCCGCGACCAGTTGGCATTTCCTTGGCCAAGCTGAGGCAGGAAAGTAGGCAAGTTGCCATCAAGCTCTGCCATGCAAGCCAACGGCAATGCTGAGCCCCAGGGCCATGGGGGAGTTGCTGCTCTCCCTGCAGTAGTCCTGGGCACGGCGGGCACTTCTTCATAAATCATGATCTGTAGCGCTGCTGACATGCACGCACTGATGGTTTGCACTTATTTTGCACCTATGCAGCAAAATCCTCCCTGCAGCAGGGGTGGGCGATTCCCTAGTCCCCTGTGGTGGGACAGCCCAAAAGAGGCTTCTGGAACTGTAGCAATTACGATGCTAAACATGCTAAAACATTGCAGTTGTTGGCCCAGCCCTTGCGGGGAAACTGGCTGAACATGATGGGAAGATGGCAGGCATATGGCTGGCTTCCAGTGTGCTGTCCACGCGCACTGGAGCCGTTTGAGACCGTCCATGGGGAGGTCTAGTGGCCACGGGTATAGAGGGTCATACTGGGTGCCCAAAGTTGGCTCGAGGGAGTCTAATCCTTCATCTAATGGCTGGACTACTGGACCCACTAGACCCACTAGACCCTACTGGACCCAAACAAGCAAGTGCCTACTGATTCTGATAGCAGTTCACAAATGAATTGTGAACTGCTGCCGGCACGTCTTCTTCGTCGATGCGAAGAAGGTGCAAAACCGGACGCGTGCGAGCGTGGGGGTTCGCCGGGCCTTTGGCCCACTCCATGGCCACCAGCTTGGCCGGTGCCTTGCCGGCGCCCTTGCCCTGCTGACTCAGGGTCAGTGCTCGCTGGAGCTGCCAAGGCCTCGCACAGAGACAAGCAAACTGCGTGGAGAAGCACAAGATACACGGAAAGGACATTGCCAAGCTTTGAGAGCATGAGGCAGTTACAAAGGATGGGGCGATGAGCGGCCAAGGCGCGTCCCCGTGAAGGCGACATAAGCACTGACCGCCGCGAGCTTCCAGCCAGAAATTCGGAGCCCTGAAGCAAGTCAAGGGAGTGAGAATCATAGAGTCAGAAGCATGGTATGAGTGCCCTGGAGTGCAGCCATGGGGCATCCTGAACGCCTCGGCCCGCTCCATTGGGACATAGTCCGTCCCATATGTCCAATTGACGCTTGGGATCTTGTACATCGTGATGCCCCCGCGATGCGGGAAGTCGAAGCCTCAGGAAATCATATGATCATGAAAGTTCTGCATGCCAGCGTCCTACGCACAGACCCAACCCATACACATGTCAATATCGATGCGAGATCATTATTGATATCGTCGATATCGATATCAACACCTCTCCATCTATCGATCAAAATATCTATTACATATACATATATATATAGATACATGTCTATCTATAAATACGTATCAACACAATGGACATTACATTAAGTTACATTACATTACAGTGCATTACATCACATTACCTTGCATAACATTGCATTAATGCGCAACACAGTGCAGTACTGCACATGACATGACAGTACTGCACTGTGTCGCGCATTAATACAATGGTGTGTTTCATTCTGTCACGGCACATGACGCTACCTGGCATTACACCTTGTTACGTCACATTGCATTGTGCTGCGCGGCATTGGTTTACAAAGTTTGTTGTGCATCGCGTGGCATCACGTCACATCGCACTGCACTGCACAGAGCTGCATTGCACTGCGTCACACTGCACTGTGCTGCATGATGTTACACTATGTGAACCGCAATTACACAGCATACATTAGATTACAACCTTTGTTTTGTGTCGCATTACATTACAACATGCTGCGTTGCATTACATTGCATAGTGTTGCGTTGCGTTACATTACATTGCGCTACTGTGGGCTGAATTGCATCACATTGCATTGCATTGCATTATGTGACACACATTCCATTGCATTGCATTCATTACTTTACATTACATACACACATGCAAACTCACATATTAATGGTGTATCAAGTGTGCTCACTACTATGTGTTCAGACTAGCGGCACACGAACATGGTGACAAAGAGGTCGACCCACCAACTTGATCCACTGGATGGCACTAGAGTGGACAGTGGCAGGCTGTCCTCGACCAAGCTCAGGGAGTGGTCCCGGAGGATGCCTTCCGCCTTGAAGAGGTGGGGCGTGACGCCGGGATACCTGAGCGAGGCAGGAGTGCTATGATGCTCTGTGTGCCCTGCATTAAACAAGAGCAACTGAGGGACGGGAGGGACCAGCTGTTCCAGTCAACCTTGCCCCGGTAGCGCCACAGCTGCTTCATCTGCGCCCTGGTTGACGTCGTGTCCTCCGTCAGCTCCACGCCAGCCGCACTGAGGCAGCTGCCCTCAAAGATGAGCAACACGTGGATGCGATCCACGGCCTTGGCGTAGTGGTCCAGGAAGTTAAAGCCTCGGGCAGCTGCAAGCCACGACTTTGCTGGAGCAGCAGCTACGCTAGAATGCTGCCAAGAAGCTGGATCCACTGGAGCCACTGGAGCCACTCCTGTCACCTTGGCAAGGGCCAGTGAGCACAAATGCAACCAGTCAGGATGCACGACTATCCTCATTTTTTCAAACCAGGGGCTGAGGCAGTCCGGGTAGAGCCACCCGCAGTCTGTGAACCTCCAGGACCCCTGCCGCATGCTGTGCTGCGCGAGCACCGGGCCATAGGGAATGCGGCCAGTTGACAGGGTCTGAAGCCAAGCGAGGATGGTGTGGTGGCATGCCTTGCCCTTGTGTGCTCTGGCATTCAGGGACTCGATGACAAGGGTCACAACGGAAGCAATGTGGGTTCCAAAGTACCTGGAGGGCACTGCAAGAATGTAGGCTTGCGGGCACATGGGTGTGTGCTCAAGAGGCTGGGGCACGTCTGCATGGTGATGTGCCCACCGGCATAGGTGCCATTGGGCTTCAGACCGGCGTACGTCCACCGGAAGTCCTGGAGGTAGTCCTGAGTTTGTTGCTTGCATGTGCGTTGGGGGAGAGGCTGCAAATTGCGTGCACACTGTGTGGGCGTGCATCAAGGTGCAAGTCAGTGTGAAATGCATACTAATGCACTCCTGCGCATGCCTGTGTGGGGTCAGAGTAGTATACATTGAATGTATGCGTGGCGTCGATGCGGCCGGGCGGCGGAGCCAGCGAGACCAAGAGACTCCGGATTCTCCACGAGATTCAGGTAGAACTTGTCGAAGCTGTGGAGGTGCGGATCTGGCAGAATGGCGAGTGACTGTGGCTAACAAGTGGGGGAGTCCTTTTGATGGCACACTGAGGTCCGGGCAGCGATCGTAGTCATCAGAGCAAGTCCATGAGCTCTCTGGGTTCGGTGGACTGGCGGGCTCTGGCTCGCTGCTAAAGCTGGCGTGCGGTAAGCTGGCGGACCCCACGTTTTCCCAGGACGAGACTGACTCGGACCCCACCAGATCCGGAGCCACTCGACCCGCTCGATCCACTGGATCCACTGGATCCACTGGATCTGCGTGATCCACATGGTCCAGTGACTCCAGCTCCAGATCCTCCGCGGTCGGGGCTGATGGTGGCTGCTGTGGGCCTGCAAGGCAAGCTCAAAGGGAGCAACGCATGGATCTGTTCGCCCAGCCTTCGCGTTCAGAATGCCAGTCGCCGCGCACTTTCGCCCGAAGCCCGAGGGTCTGACCAGTCGAGTTCATCAGGGTTTTCATGGTGTACTCGGACGTGAGCGTTGAGGTGGCCTTGCAAGGCTGGCAACTGGATTTTGCTTTGCAGCTTGGTCCACTCCAAAGCCATGCGAGAGCCCATGCTAGCAACTTGAGCTCTCTGTTGGGGCTCTGGCAAAGCTGAAGGTCGCCATGGTCCTGAGTCATCAAGCAAAGCACTAATGTGATGTGTGCCAAACACTAGTGTAACTAGGTGTGTGCTAGGCAGGATGCATGCTCAGGGCTTCACTTATCGGACTTGTTGATGGCTGACACCGTGAGGAAGGCGTGCTCCGACAAGTCTGCAAAGCACTTGTGCTGCAAGACCTGGGCGTGACAGTTAGCCAGGCAGCATCCCTTGCGAGTGAAGCATGGCTAAGAGTCGGACGGAATCCTTAGAGTCTTTCCACCCGGTCTGTGCCAGAGTACTCTTGGTGCTGCCATTCACCACTCGCCTTGCCAGTGTGCAATTTGAACTCAATCAGGCAACCCCTGGCTTGCTTGGATTCGGCTTCTGAGGCGATGGCAAGAAGAAGGGGACCGCGGGCATGTCCGTGACAAACTCGATGATCAAGTCGACCGTCAAGATTGGCGTTGGCGCGATGGGAGCTAACGCTGCCATGATGGCAAGTAGCAGAGCTTACTGGAGCTTCAACTTGCTGCAGGCTTCAAAGGCATCATGTCAGTCAAGCCATCCGTCATGCATGACGTGATTTGGTTACAGACCTCTCTCCTGCCTGCTGATTTATTGTGATGTCCTGCCCCCCCCCCGCACTTGTAGCAGTCTGCACTTGAGGCCCTGGCCACTGGGCTGTACTAGACCACTGGATAGTGCTAGACCTGGCTCAGTGGAACACTTCCAAGACGCATGATGCACATGTCTGCCGTCCTGCCCCCCCACCCCCCCCCCCTGAAGTAGCAGTCTGCTCTTGAGGACCTGGCCACTGGATGTTGCAAACGTCTCGTGCTAGACCAGCCTCAGAAGAATGTTTCTTGCACGCGTCTCTCATACCAAAGTTTTTGAGACACTCTCTTCTTTTGTGAGACACCCCCCCCTTTCTGAGACACCAACTTGACAAGCACCTCATGCATCGGTCCTGTAGCCTGTGCTCTGCAGACGAGTCCTTGCACGGGCAGCCGGAGCCTATGAGGTGGACACAGAAGGCCCTCTGTGCATGTAGAATAAGCACTGTGCACACTGTGGCTCATAGGTGTCTCATATGTCTCTCACAGCTTCTCATGCTTCTCAGATTTTCTCATAGTTTCTCATACTTCTCATATTTTCTCATATATCTCATGTTTCTCATAGTTTCTCATAGTTTCTCATAGTTTCTCATATTTTCTCATATTTCTCATACTTATCATATGTTCTCATATGTTCTCATAGATTCTCATAGTTTTTTATCATATGTTCTCATCGTTTCTCATATTTCTCATACTTTCCCATATGTCTCATAGGTTTATCACGTTTCTCATAGTTCCTAGCATTTACTTCTGGCATGGTCTCATATGTTCTCATAGTTTATCATGCATTTCCCACATGTTCTCATATTTTCTCATAGGTGCTCAGGAGGGAAATGTGACAAGACATGCAAGTATAGGAAGTTGCACTTCCCATGTTTGCATCTCTTGGCAGGTTTCCCATTATGAGCTCATCAGTGCAATGGTAAAGTCCACTGATGGCAAGTAACCATGTGTGCGTGTGTCCAAATAGAAACTGTCGAGTGAGAAGTGTGTGAAGAACACATTGCAAGCCAACAAGGGGCATCAAGGAGCCACATGATACATCCATGCTTATCATGTGTGAGTGTGTCCCAGACAGCTCCTGCATATGTTCTCCGTCATTCCCCAATTGTCTTTCCCACGTGTTCTGGCATGCCTCTCATGCTCCCCCGTTTCCCCATTTCAAATGCAGTTACATTTCTCAGATGTCTCATATACTTGTCGCATATGTGCTTCATACTTGTCTCATACGTTTCTCACATGCTTCTCATATGTTCAAAATGTTCATGCGTGTCATATGAGACAAGTATGATCATATATGTTTGCATATGTTCCTCATATGGTGTGCATATCATGTTTGCTCACACCTTTATCATATTTTCTCAAGTACAGGTCACATAAAGCTATGAGAACACTTGGGAATCTTGAGACATGTGTGTCTTCACAAGTGTCTCACAGGTTTCTTATAGCTTCTCAGTTCTAGCATGTGAATTTTCTCATACGATTGTCATACTTTTCTCATATGTATCCCATATGTGCCTTTCATGCAGAGATCATGCAAGCATCAATGCGTGCAAACATCAGAGTGCACAAGGTCCAAATGGGTGAGTGTAAGCAAGCTTTAGGAAAATGAAGGCCCCAACAAAAGGCAAACACCCAAGCAGTGCCACGCAGGGTGCCTGTAATGGCTGCAAGGCAATGTGGCTGCACATGCAAGTTGCTACACTAGCTGCTACACCAGCTGGGTGAGAAGACATTGATTGCTGTAATTATAAGGGCTGCACTGAACCCTCATTGGCCAGTTATGGGCCACACACTTGGCCCCAGGCATGGCCAATGATGGTCCAACAGTCCTCAAGCGGCTGTCAGAGTCAGAGCGATCATGCGTGATGCACATGTGGCTTGCTCTTTGCGGGCACTGAGTACTGGATGGGCTTGTCAGTGTGGCCAAAGCAAGCATGCTGCAGGTGTGAGATGCATGACATGCTCTGGCTGAGGCCCTAGCATAGTGCGAGGGCTGCCTGGCAGGCACCAGTGCGACGGATTGTGCATGCCATGAATGATCAGCAGGCTGAAGCCGGGCATTGCACTTTTCCCCCTCTGCCACATCCATGGGCCCTTGAGACCACCAGACCCACTCTAGCCACTAGAAGGCTGGAGTGCAGCACTGGATCCTACTTGATCCCATAGCCTTCACGCCTGCCACGTCTGTGAGACGAGCTGTCTCACATCTTGGGAAGGTGTGAGGTAGTGCCTTAGTGCGCAAGGATGGTGGCAAGGATGCGTGATGTGCGAAATGTATTTGAAGAATGTGCATGCTGTACTGTAAGCCAGGAAGCTGGGTGCAGTCACGGCACCAGCCTTTGCAGCCAGTCCACGACCGCTCTGCCAGGTGCTGCAGCTCCACCTCATAGAGCTGGCCTCAGGCTGACACATCTATGCAAACGTGCCAAGCGCCAAGCCAACATGCAAATTGCACTGAGCTGCTTTTCAGCAGCCAGTGGACAATGATTGCTGCAGCAACGCTCCGGTGTCTACCAGCACTGCAGGCAAAGCAGAGGCTGAAGGTCTGTGGCGTCTTGATCACCTTGAGCCACTGGAGCCAGCAAAAAAGCCCCCTCCTCAGTTAGCGCCAAGTAAGTTTGACAAAGGTTCGTCTGACTGAAACCCGCGCCAGCAAGCTCTGAAGCCAGGGGGCAGCATGACAGCAAACTTGGGATGCTGGGCAATCCTCAGCTGAATGACGGGGTTCGTGCCCATGTGCCTGGTGTCCCTCGCCGGATCGTGGAAGGCATGCAGCGGGATCACCAGATCAAACATGGCATAGGTCTTCTTGTTTGAGAGCTGAGCTAGACCAGCTGAATAGACCTGCGCATCAGGGATTTGGCGGCCACACTCACCCCGCAGAGCAATATGCTTATTTTCTGGACCCCCCAGCCTTGACTTTGTGTGGCTTTGGCATGGGCTTGGGCTGGGGTCTTATCTTTGGTGCTGCCCTTGAAGTGGCATCATCATCATCATCATCACTGCCTGGATCAACTAGATCCACTGGATCTGGGGTGGCTGGATCCTCCACTAGGTCGGCTGGATGCTCTGGATCCACTGGATCCTCTGCGTCGCAGTCACGGACTAGGTCCACTTCCACTAAGTGGCTGGATCTGGATCCTCTGGCTCTGGGGTGGCTGGATCCTGTGGATGGAAGTCCCTGACTGTGTCCGCTAGATCCACTGGATCCACTAGATCCTTGGTTGGAAGCACTGGGGCGGAGGCTGGCTCAATTGGACTGTTCTCTTGCTCAAAAGCCTCCATCACCTCTCTCCAATTCTCCTCCAACCACTCCTGGAGCTGCCTGTGGATGACTTCTTCCTCAGCCATAGGACAGGGTTTGAGTGTCAGGCAAGGAGGGCTGGCTCAAAAGTCAACAGCCCCTGTCGCCAGGTGACAGCTTGAAGTCGCCCAGCTGGTACTGGCTTCAGCAGCACCGGGATAAAGTCAGGCGTCACCCTCACGCAGGCGTCCTTCGGGCAACCCACAGGGGAGACTGCAAAGCACAAAGGGTGCCCTGTATGTAACAGAATCACACACTAGCCAAGCCTTGGGTGCAGTTTGGGCAGGACAAGGGCAGGGTCCTGGCTCACAGGGAGGCTCAACGTTCTCCCGCTGCGCCAGCTCTCGGTACTCCGCCAGGCACTCCAAGGAGATTCTCCCCGGCAAAAGGCAAACAACCATGGCTGTCGGGAGGGGGGTAGATGTGCTGAGCTGCTGTGCCTGCTGAGTGCCTGCTGTTTGCTGATGAGTGCCTTGCAGAAAAAAAGAGCTGCTGCAGCATGGGCCAAATAGCAGGCAATTTAGTTGCAGGCTGCACCTCAACTCTCTTCAAGTGCGCATGCTATCCTCTCAGAACATCTCGCTGTGCTCCTCAGCTATGCCTTGGAAAGCGGAACCGATGCGCACAGGGAAGGGCCGCTGCCATATAAGGGAAAAGTGAGAAGAAATGCAAGTGTGAGATGCTACACTTCCCATAGTTGCATCTCTTGTCAGGTCCCCTCATGAGCTTTGCAGTGCAGTGCAAACACTGTGTTCAATAGTGACACTGTCAAGTGAGAAGTACGTGATGAACATATCGCAAGCCAAAGGGGGGCATAAAGCAGCCACACGATATGCATGCTTATCTCATGCATGCACTGCTCCTCATAATGTCTCGCACTTATGCAACGTGCTCTGACAGGCACCTCATGTCCCCCGCACTTTTGTATGTGTCTAACACACGGACATGTCTCTCATATGTCTGTCATAGTTTCTCATATTGTTCATATGTCTCATAGTTTATCATATTTATCATAGTTTCTCATATTTCTCATATTGTATCATATTTTCTCATACATCCCATAGTTTCTCATAGTTTCTCATATTTCTCATAGTTTCTCATATTTTCTCATATTTCTCATAGCTTCTCATATTTTCTCAGATTTATCATATGTTCTCATACTTCTCATAGTTTCTCATATTTCTCATATTTCTCACAGTTTGTCATATTTTCTCACGCGCGTCTCATAGTTGCTATCATATGTTTCTCAGATGTGTCTCATGCGTCTCTCATATGTGTCATCAAATATGCTACATACTTTCTCACACATTTCTCATACACACGTTCTCACACGTGTCTGACATGTCTGTCATACACTGGCATTATGCCACAAGCTATTTGCTTTCAACAAGTCTACCACTCAGACTCAAGCACATAGCCGTGGTGCATAGGAGTCATATAGTGTCAGCCATGCACTCAAACATGATTGCGCAATGCAAGCATGAGGAGGCCCGCCCGGGCTTCGTCATGTTTGAATTGTCAGTCATGCTGGCATGCTGCTGCCCTCTCATTGCCTGGACACTCTTTATGACACGCTGCTATTGCAAAACGATTACGTCAGAAAGTGCGCCCCACTCATTAATTAAGCAAAGAAGTGTTTCCTTACAGGTAGGGTCCATGCTGGCTGCAGAAACACACCCTCACTGTGACCAAGACTCATCTTGTGCGTGCATGCACTCTGAGGTTTGGTCAGCTTGCCATAGTCCATGCAGAGGCCTGGGCCGGGGGACGGGGGGCCAACGCTGGCCCAGGATGCTCCATGAGCTTGCTGAGTCTGAGGAAATTGTTGAAGCTG
>CAUJNA010000269.1:0-127500 GCA_963377175.1 Effrenium voratum
CCGTTGATCCGCCGCGTTCTTCACAAGGCGAACAAGACGCTCCAGGACATGCCGAAGTTCGTACTGGAGTTCCAAGCCGAGCAGTCGGTGCTGTTGGGCAAAGACGTAGCAAACCACCCGGAGCTGGCGCGACAGCTGCCCCCTGGCACTTTGCAGAGCGTGCTGAACGAGGAGTACGAGCGGAAGAACACGGACCTCTTGGCCGAGCTCTCGTCTGCCTTTGGGCTGGTGAACAGCTACGAGCACGACGGCATCTACTGCCTTGCCATGCCCTCCCAGCATTCTGAGCTCCTTGCAAGGGCCAACGCCGTCGTGCCGGTCAAGGGCACTGGACCATGGAGCGTTGAAACGGCAGTGGAGGCACTTCGGCAGCGGTTCCCTTCTCTGTCATGGGATGAGGTTGACGAGCATTGGGAGCTCCAGCAGGACACGTGCACACACATATGCGTTTTTTGTTGTAACAGTTGGTTGACACTCTTTTTTTTTCTGACGGGTGACTTTGCAGGAGAAATGTATGGAGATCCGCAGAAGATGTTTGCATGGGCAGAAGAACTTCCCGAAGCTCTTGGCCGACGTTGTGCCGTACCACCGACTGGCCTCGGGCTACATGGTGAAGGAGGTGTTCAAGGCAGTGCCCGTGCGGGAGGACAAGATGTGTCTCATGTTCTTCGTGGATGGATGCTGGAGAGACCAGGCTGCAGCTTCTGCCAGTGCGCTTGAGGACATAGTGAGAGACGTGCTCATCAGCGCCATTGGCCGCTACAAGGGCGACTTACCAGTGGTGGTGCATCAGATGCATCCTCAGGTGGCCACGGCCCTGCAGCGCATGAACGGAGGACTCTTCGACATGTCTTGGCACTTGAGTCTTGACGGCGACGACACTCGCCACATCTTCGCATACAATGACGGCACCTTCCAAGACACCAGGGACTACACCTTGAAACCCATGCACCCGGGAATTCCGGTCACTCGGAACGCGGACCGGCCATACCCCGGCGCCCTCATTGCTGAGCTTGAGGCCAAGATGACGGAGGAGGGGCTCAACCTTGCGGAGATCCTCACCAGGGTCAAAACTCAAGAGATGTTCGCTGCGACGCACGTGGAGGAGCCGACGCCCTGCCTGGCGCTTCCTGATTGCTTTCGGTACAGCCCGGAGCTAGAGCGTGACCTTGACCGGGTAGCTTCAATCCTCCCTTTCTACGAGATCATGGCAAGCTGCCACGAGGACCCGCCCACGACCTTCCACGTGTTGAAAGGTATGGCCAGAGTCAAAGCTGCGCCTGAAAACTTTGAGGAAGCCAGGTTCCACCAGGGCGAAGGTCAGAACGGAAAGGGCTTGATGAATGCCCTCTTTCGTACCTTCTGCGGCGAGTACCACGTCGAGCCCGAAGCTGGAGTGAAGATGAGGAGTGGGATGTTGAAAGATCTCCGAGATCAATCGTCCTTCGTGGAAGCAAGAGGGCTGTACAAGGATCCGGTGCGCTTCCGACCACAATTCATGATGAACTTCTCCAGCAACGCCTCTTTTGAATTTCGTGCGATTGACGGTGGTATGAGGCGCAGCTTCACGGCCATTCCGTGGCCTTTCAAGTTTGTGGCCAGGCCGGCGCCCAACAGCAACGAGAGACAGCTTCGGAACAATCTGAAGCTTTCTGCTGGCGAATGTGATCCCGTCCATGGAGATCATCCTGAAGGAAGTGGATCTGATGTTCTTGAGAGACAGTGTCAGCACGCTGGTGGAGCCGAGAACGCAGTCGGTTCTGGCATGCACCGCCCACCTGTTTGAGTCCTCGCAGCTCCAGGATATCAGGGAGGTCCTCGACTCCATACCGCTCAGCCCCAACGCTGCCCTGGCCAGCTCGCAGGGCGATGTTCGGAAGTTCTTCCGCGACCACGATGCGGTGAAGGGGCTCAAGCTGTCCGGCAAGCAACTTGACAGGCTGCTGCAGGAGGTGCTGGTCCCGAAGACAGTCAGAGGTAAGCGGGTGTATTCGGCAAAGGGGAACGAGGAGACTTTCCTCAATGTGGCGAACGAGCCACCGTTTTAGGCCAACGTTCCTGAGAACTGGGCATCTTGTGCCACTGTACAGCTGGGCCAACAACCCCCTCGCGCCGCACAGCGCATCTCGAACAGGTGGAACGATGACAAAGACGTGCTGAGATTTGTTTTTGTTTGCCAAACAGACTTGCGTGCCATTGACAGACTTGGAGTTGTGACCTTTGTGTGGGATCGATCGCCGCAGCTATTTTGTTTCAACATCTAGAGTTGGCACGCCGGAGGCTGACTCTTGTGCTTTTTTTTTCTTTGACTGCGCATGACCTTGCTCCCGACAGGCCATGTAGATTGTACGCCCGACGTGGAGGCCCGTGTTCTTCCTGCTGGAGTCTTGTTTTTTTTTGAGAGAGCTGGAGAGTCAGGTGGTTTTCAACACGTTTGCTGGCTCGCCCAAACCGTTGGCGCACCGGAGGCTGACTCTTGTGCCTTTTTTTTCCTTTTTTTTCCTGTGACAGTCCATGACGCTCCTGACAGGCCACGCAGATCATGCGCCCGATGTGGAGGCCCGCATTCTTGCTGGGGTCTTTTTTTTTGAGAGAGCTGGAGAGTCAGGTGGCTTTTTTTTCAACCCGCGTTGGCACGCCGGAGGCTGACTCTTGTGCTTTTTCTTTCTTTGACTGTGCATGACCTTGCTACGCTCCTGACAGGCCATGCAGATCATGCGCCCTATGTGGAGGCCCGTGTTCTTCCTGCTGGAGTCTTGTTTTTTTTGAGAGAGCTGGAGAGTCAGGTGATTTCAACCCGTTTTGCTACTGGCTCGCCCAAACCGCAGGTTGGCACGTCGGAGGCTGACTTTTTGCGCCTTTTTTTTCCTGTGACAGCCCATGACAGGCCATGCAGATTATATGCCCGATGTGGAGGCCCGCGTTCTTCCATTTTTTTGAGAGAGCTGGAGAGTCAGGTGATTTCAACCCGTTTTGCCACTGGCTCGCCCAACCCGCCGGCATGTCGGAGGCTTACTCTTGTTTTTTTTCCTGTGACAGTCCATGACCTTGCTACGCTCCTGACAGGCCATGCAGATTATATGCCCGATGTGGAGGCCCGCGTTCTTCATGCTGGAGTCTCTTTTTTTTAGAGAGCTGGAGATTCAGGTGATTTCGACCCGTTCGCTGGCTCGCCCAACCCGCTGACATGTCGGAGGCTTACTCTTGTTTTTTTTTTCCTGTGACAGTCCATGACCTTGCTACGCTCCTGACAGGCCACGCAGATCATACGCCCCGATGTGGAGGCCCGTCGACCCGTTTGCTGGCTCGCCCAACCCACTGTCGGAGGCTTACTCTTGTTTTTTTTGTAGCCCTACGCTCCCGGCAGGCCATGCAACATCATACGGCTTATGTGGAGGCCTGCGGTTTCCTGCTATTGTGAGAGAGCTGGAGAGTGAGGTGGTTTGGAGAAAAAAAAAGGGAGGGAGAGTGTGCGAGGAGAGAGTGAAAGGGTTCCGACTCTGTTTTTTTTGATGTTGGTCAGTCCGCCCAACAAGTTTCTTTTTTTTTGCAGACTCCAGATGATGCTGAGGGTGCGACAGGTGATGTGGCCTGGACTTTTTTTTTGTGATATTGGCCCGCCCAACGGGTCTGGGGGGGGGGGGGTTGGGGTTTGGCTTGACACTGGGCCGCCCAACAGGCGGGGTCTGGGCTTGATACTATTTCCGCCCAACCCGTTTTTTTTTTGGGCGGGGATCCCAAATCAAGCAAAAAAACATGCAAAAACGAGCAAAAAAGAGGGGGTGCAAAAGGGGTGCAAGAGGGGTGCAAGAGGGGTGCAAGAGGGGTGCAAAAGGGGTGCAATCCCAAATCACACAAAAACACATGCAAAATCGAGCAAAATGGAAGGGCGTCGTGGACAATCGTGAACAAGCGATCCAAAACAAAGCAAACAAGAACATACAATATCGAGCAAAAGCGGGGTGCAAGAGGGGTGCAAAAGGGGGTGCAAAAGGGGTGCAGTCCCACGAGGCCCGCTTTGAGTGCAGAGAGTTTTTTTTTTAAAGTACTGGTCCGCCCAACCCGCTGGGGGTTTGATACTGGTTCGCCCAACCCGTTGGAGTTTGATACTGGTCCGCCCAACCCGTTGGAGTTTGACACTGGTCCGCCCAACCCGTTTGGTTTGCCGAGGACCCCAAACCCTAAAGGGACATTTGCACCGTTTTGCGCCACAAAATGCTATTCTTACAGGGTGTATATTCATATACGGCCTGGAGGAATAGCTCGTTTTGCACGGTTTTTTTGGCAACAAAATGCTATTAGTCTCGTCCGTATGTGTATATACGGCCTGGACTAATAGCTCGTTTTGCACGGTTTTGCGCTGAAAAAAATGCGATTCTTCCAGTGCCTATATCAATATAGACACTAGAAGAATAGCTTTTGCACGGTTTTGCACGGTTTGCCCATGCCAGCCCCCGCTCATTTGATTGGTTCGCCCAACCCGTTGGTTTCCCGAGCACCCCAAACCCTAACCCAAAGGAGCTGAGCAGGCTCCGGGAATTCCCCCCCAGCCCGCGCAATGTCTCGAAACCCTTTTTCTAGTGTTTTTTCGCTCGATCAGGCAATTCCAACTTGAGTGTGATCAAAGTTTCTTTTGCGCCAAAAGGGGCTTGCTTCAAGCTTCCTCGGAAACGCGGAGGCCTGAAGAGTGCCTCAAAAAAAAAATTTCAAAGGAGGCTAGTCGAGGGTCCTGGGCCTCGGAGGCGCCAGGAAGTCGTCCAGCTGCCTCACAGCCGCCGGCCTGCCCCGTCTCGTCAGCCGGCCCGCCGCGTTGCCGCTGCCCTGCGGCGCTGGCAGCGCCAGCTTCAGCAGGGTCTCCCGGCCACTCCGTGCTGGACGTCATGGAGTCCGCGCCCCCAGCTTGCTGCACGTCGCCTACTAGGCTTTGGCACGCAGAGCCGTTGCTTTTCGCGCTTTCCCGGAAGGCAGCTGAGCGCTTCCTCGTCGATATAGGAAGCCCTGCTTATGTTTCTTCAATAGATTTATATTGTGGAGACCCCCTGCGTTTCAATCTAACATAGTTGGAGCAGTTAATATTACTAGCGGATGGACTTTCAATACAAACACTGTCGATGTTATGGGTAATTTATTTGCTGATGATGTTTATGTTAAAACTAATGGAGCATTAAGAAGCAATCATTTAGCGCCTAACGGAGGAACATTAATAACCGTTGATACTAATATGGAAATACAAAATGCTTATCTAGCTACCAATACCATTCAATCATTTGATTTAACAACGGTTTCATTTTTGAATGATATTTCAATGACTACTGGAACTGATATTAAAATGGGAACATCGGAAATATCAACTTATCATGATGGGACAAATCTATCAACATTTGATGTGATTTTCAGAACATCAAATACTGCATTTAGAATAGCAGATAGTTCAACTACATCATCAGTTTTACTATCTATTGACAAGACATTTGGAACGACAGTAAATACTGAAAGTTTTACAAATAATGCTTTATCAACTTTTAACGAAAATGTAACGGTTGTTAATACAAAAACACTATTTGTTAATGATATTCAAGATGCTTCAGGTGATGCTATTGATATTACTGCTGGAACTGTAACTATAAATGGAAGTCTAATAGATAATTCTGATGCAAGATTAAAATATGATGTAGATTTACTTAGAAGTAATTGTATTAGTATGATTAAGAAATTCAAACCAAAAAAATTCAAAAGAAAAGATAGAGACGATAAGGATGCAATCCACATAGGTTACATTGCTGATGATTTATTAAAAGCAGTTCCAAAAGAAATTAGTAATGTAGTTCATAGCAGTCGCGAATATTTAGGCATTGAATATACACAAGTACCAATATTATTACATAAAGCTTTACTTGAAGTAATAGATAAAGTTGAAAAATTAGAAAAAGAAATTAAGGAATTGAAAAAAGGAAAATTCTAAATAATAATATATAATGGGTAATTCAAATAGTAATGTTGAAACTTCAAGTATTGACAAAATCAATGATATTGATGTAGAACAATTAGATTTAAGTAATATTGATAAGTTACAGTTGAAAGCAATTAAGCAAATGAGTGAAAGATTAGAAAAACTGGAGAAAGTAAAATGTGACAAATTAATATATAAATTACCAGCGTTGAATTTGTGCAGTTATAGTTTGTTCTGAATTAATAATATTAAACGCTATTAACATTATTAATTAAAAGATATGAATAAAATTTACTAATAAAACTTTGTCTTTCATCATTGATGACTTTAATAGTTATTTTTTTCACTTGTAATGAAAGAAAATTAACCATATTACGGCTATACACTAATTTAGTTTCATGAAGGTCTTTATTAAGAAAATAATAAATATCGAATAAATTAGTTGATGTTAAAATACGATTACGAACATGATTCAAACAAGTAAATGAGGTAGATGTAACAAATATATCATATTCAATTAATAATTTTAATGGTTTATGTTTTTGATGTAATTTATCTAAGTCACTTAAGTTAAAAATACATGATAAACCACTTTTTATAATGATATTATCAATTTCAAAATATTGTGTATTCTTTAATTTGTAAGACTTATACACTGGTTTAAATTTATTAATATAATTTTTAATAATATTATTATTTTTTATTTTCAATAATCTAACATCACCTAAATTATAAGATAATACAAGGTTTTTAATGTCTAATGGTAAATCATAAAACAACATAATATATTTAAACCTTTATTTTATTTTAAATTGTTTTTCAAATCTAACATAAAACATATTATTAACATTTTTTGGAATTCATGTTAACATAAAAGAAGGAGTATGGCTTATCATCTACCGCTTTATGATACATATTTAACAGTTGCTCTTTATCAACGATGGCGGAGTTTTCCTCAATGAATGACATTAACTCTGATACATTCTTTAACTTGAAGATATACAACGAACTAGAATTCAACCTAATGATTGGAGCAAGGACACAATATTTTTGAACACTTAAACAAAAACTAATGGCATCGTGCCTGCCTCTCGTTGCCAACCCATGCAATAACTTACTATATCTAACAAATTTAGGGTCGTCTGCAAAATCATCAACAATGATTAAAATTGAATGTAGTTTCGTCATCTTATGTTCTTTCATATAATGAATTATCTTTCTTTGTGTGTTAATTATTTCTTCCAGTTCTTCAGGTTGGTAGGTGTCATAATATAACTTTTCTTTTTCATCATCAACCTTCATATTATCCTTCTGATATTTCTTGACTTCAACAAAGGTAGGGTCATTATGAACCGACGGGCTAAAAATGAATATACGGGCGAAGCAGTCCCTATAAACATTTAGGATAAGGTTTTGAATTAAAACTGTTTTGCCACCCGTTGATGAAGCAACAACAATGGAGCGAAAAGGTAGTTTTGGTACATGTTCATATTTAGATTGTTTGAAATCGTAATCAGTTATATTTATTGGTTTTATTATTGGAACATCAGACATAATAAAATAATATTAAGGTTATTTAGAACATATTTTATATTTATTATTTGAATTGCATGTTGACTCGCACAGCTGAGCTGATGAGCCTCAGCTTCTGCGAGCTCACCCAGGTGCTGATCTGCGTGTGCCGGCCTCGCATGAAGAGCGTGTCAAGGGCACCGTTGGCCTTGTGGAGTTGCGGCACATCCGCTAGGTCGTCCAGGATAATCAGGACCTGGTACAGTTTCTTCATCTCCAACTTCTTGGACGTCTCCGTGATCTTGCGCTGCTGCTGGATGATGCGCCGCAGCGCCGGCTCGTCCCAGTCCTCCCAATAGGCCTGATCTTTCTCCACGTTCACCCCCAGGTCCTCCTCTATGTACTTCTTGACGGGGACCCAGCCATCGTCGACGTTTATGGAAGGGCTGAAAACGTAGATTCTCTCAAACACGCCCTGTACTGCTCCAGAATCAGGCTGATCAGCGCCACAGTCTTGCCGGACTTGCTGGGGCCGAGGAAAATGCCCGTGCATGGCACCAGGCGCACCACGGGATTGTTTGCTCGTGTATTCAGGCACAGGAAACAGCTTGATCTTCCCCATTCGTTCCTTTGCGTTACTTCCCAAATTTGAAACCGGGAAGCCGGGCGGCGAGTGCGGGAGCGATGCGCTACTGCCGGCGCAGGATTGGCGGGCGGTGCGTTCACCCTGCTGGCCTCCAGTGGTCTCTGCCGCGGCGGGCGGGCTGGCGCCTGTGCGTTTTAAACAACTCGCGCCTACACAGCTGCCTCTATTCTCATCTTGAGACCATGGCCTCCCCGGCGCGCCCGCAAGCCTGTGTGGTTTCGCAGCGAGACCTGCTCGAGAAGTGGGAGGCCGACGTTGCTGTCTGGGACTGCTGGTTCGCAAACCAGAAAAGGCTGTACGACGCCCAGCGCCAGGAGCCCGACGAGATGCGTCGGCTGCACCTTGCAAACCAGCAGTGGATACAAGAAGAGGAAGAGCGACAGTTCGAGGAGGAGTCGCAGCGCAAGCGCCGGCGCACAGATGCCGAGCAAATGGCAGAACATGCGACGCGGACCAACGCAGCGTGGCTCAAAGGCAGGATTGACGCCCTCCAGGGTCTGCTCAAAGTCGAAACCGACGGCGTTCAGGGGGTGCTCAAAATCGAGACCGACGCCGCCTGGAGGCGGTTTGCGATCGCAACCGACGTTTCTCCATGAGTGGCTCCCAGACGAAACCGACGTCCGTCGTGATCAGCTCTTGACCGACACCATCAACCTCGAGGCGCGGTTCAAATTCAAAACCGGCGCCCTGCATGAGTGGCTCGGAGTCGAAACCGCCCTCTATGACCGCCTCGTAGGCGAAGAAGTCATCACCTTCCATGAGCAGCTCCAAATCGAAGCCGGCCGCCCAAGGAGCCGGGCAAAAATTCAGGTTCCGCGGCTTGGCGTGTAAGAGCCATATAGCACATATAGGACATATAGCAAGGAGCCGGGGGAGAGTGGAGGTTCAGCGGCTTGGCGTGGCTCCGATGCCGGGCAGGTGGCGCGGCCGGATGGCTTCTATGCCGTGGCCTTGCCATTCTTGAGGCAATATTGAATCAATATTGAATCATCTTGAGTCAACAATGGATCAATATTGACAAGTCCACCTCTCTCTTTAGAGGGAGCTCAAGAGCACACTTGCGCTTCTTTGCAGAGCACACTTCTTTGCAGAGCACGCTTCTTTGCAGAGCACACTTCTTTGCAGAGCACACTTCTTTGCAGAGCACGCTTCTTTGCAGAGCACACTCCTTTGCAGAGCACTCTTTCTTTGCAGAGCACACTTCTTTGCAGAGCACTCTTCTTTGCAGAGCACTCTTCTTTGCAGAGCACGCTTCTTTGCAGAGCACTCTTCTTTGCAGAGCACGCTTCTTTGCAGAGCACTCTTCTTTGCAGAGCACGCTTCTTTGCAAAGCACACTTCTTTGCAGAGCACGCTTCTTTGCAGACCAGGCTTCTGGGATATGGACAAACATCAAGCACGACATCTGTTTTAATGTCCATAAGGTGGACATTAAATCTTTCTCTTTAGAGGGGGTTTCCCAAATGGATTCTATTCTACCTGACAGGCTCCTAGCACTCGTCCGTCCAGGAAACGACCTCGTCCTGCGAAGGATTCGAAACCTAAAACGCTGCGCGCAGGCGTGTGGCTGCAACATAACGACCCCTAGATATGCGCCGCAATTTGGCTCCAGGTTGCATTTCAAGCGAGGTCAAGCTTTGCCAAAGGAAACCCCTTTTCCCTTTTTTTCGGGACCCCTTTTTTGGGACCCCTTTTTTCTTTTTTTTTTTTGTTTTTTCTTAGCCCTGCAAAGGTTGGCTCGCTTGAAATGCAACCTGGAGCCAAATTGCAAGCGTATCTAGGGGTCGTTATGTTTTTGGGAAACCCCCTCTAAACAAAGAGAAAGAACCGTCTCGGAAGATCCGTCTCGGACCTGGTTGGAATCTTATTCTCAGGAAAGGCGCTCGCCGGGCTGGAGGTGGAAAGAACCATCTCGGAAGATCCGTCTCGGACCTGGATAGAATTCTTCACCGGGCTGGAGGCGGAAAGAACCGTCTCGGATTCCTTTTCCTTCGGCCCGAGACGGATCTTTCCGACTCCAGACCAGTGAGCGCCTCTCCTGAGAATAAGAATTCTATCCAGGTCCAAGACGGATCTTCCGAGACGGATCTTTCCACCTCCAGCCCGGTGAGCGCCTCTCCTTGGGAAAGTATTTCCTTAGGTCCGAGACGGTTCTTTCCGCCTCCAGCCCGGTGAGCGCCTCTCCTCAGAATAGGAATTCCATCCAGGTCCAAGACGGATCTTCCGAGACGTCCGGCCCGGCGAGCGCCTCTCCTTATCTTTTCCCAAGGTCCGAGACTGTTCTTTCCACCTCCAGCCCGGTGAGCGCCTCTCCTGAGAATATTCCAACCAGGTCCGAGACGGATCGGCGCTCGCTGGAGGTGGAAAGATATTCCCTAAGGAGAGGCGCTCGCTGGTCTGGAGTCGGTAAGATCCGTCTCGGACCGAAGGAAAAAGAATTCCCCAAGGAGAGGCGCGAAAAGATCCGTCTCGGAGTGAAAGATCCGTCTCAGACCGAGGGAAAAAGAACTCCCAAAGGCGCTCACCTGAAAAAAGTCAAAATGATCCGTGCCCGCGCCTGGGCGGAATCGAGCCCGCGCCCTCCAAGCTTCAGAGCTGCAGCGCCTCTTCCGATTGAGCTATGGAGCCTTGCTAGTCCAGCACAGAGACTCCCGTGCCAGAGAGCGTCACCAGCTGATAGGCTATCAGGTGGATGAACACGTCCGTCCGTCATCGTGCCGTCGAGCGCCTTGAAAGTGAACCGAGCCAGGTTGCCCGAACGGGTGCTGACGCCGCTCAGGGGCATCTTGGGCACGCGTTCGGTCGGGAAGCCCGCGATGAAGCTGTGGCGCAGGTAGCCCGCGCGGTCGATGTCAATGTCTCGCACCGTGTCGTCGTAGGTCCCCGCAAGGACCGAGAGGAAGTGGAAGTGCTCCGAGGCTCCCTTCATGGGGTTGTGTGGGTACTGCAGGCTGCCCAGCTGCATCTGCGAATCCAGGAGACTGTCTTCCTGCCTGGCCGCGCTGATGGGGGCCACGTCCTGCTCCGGGTTGGCCAGCAAGTGGATCTTAGAGCCCGCGTCGTTGTCCCAGAAGGTGACGAACGCTCCCATCAGTTTCGTGAAGGCGCGCGCAACGGTGACGTTGTGCTCCGCCACGCCCGGCGGCGCCGTGGACTGCTGTGTGTGCACCGTGGGGTAGCTGAACACCAGGGACCTTCCTGAGAGGAGCGCGCGGTTGAAGGACTCGACCAGCGCCGAGTCCAAGACGACCTGGGAGGCCAGGACTCGGACGTTCTGGATCTCGAAGTCGGTGCTCAGCTCCCGCCGGGTGCGCCCCGGCGTTCTCGGACCACAGCGCAGTCGTGGCGTCCGCGAATTCGATCTCGATCGCCAGGTTCAGCTGCGGCGGCAGCATCTTCCCACAGCGCAGGATGCCCACCATGGTGGGGCGCAGCAGCACGTCCGCGTAGCCGCTCTGGTGCACCGTGCAGGGCGTCCGGGAGTTGTTCACCTCGTCGAAGCCCTCCGCGGCCTTGTTCTGGTCGTACTCGCGGCCCTTCAGCAGGTCGTGCCACGGTGCGGCCATAGTAGTTAATGTCGTCGCAGCGCTGGCCGTTGGCGAAGATCTGGATCCTCTGGATGAAACAGGCGGGGTTCGGAGTGGCCGGCGCCAGCGGGTTGGTGGCGTCCGTGTTTCTGACTCTGAAGGCGATCTTGATCGACTCGGGGTCGATGCCGCTGGTCAGCGGAATGCGGCAGACCCTCGAGGTGGCGGGGGAGAAGGAGCTCAGCGAGCTGGGGAAATACTGCACGTCGTGCCGCGCGGTCACGTAGTTGGTGTTGCTGGTTTTCAGCTTGTAGTCCAGGCTCTGCATCAACTCATCCTGTGCTCCGGCTGTGACATGCTTCTTTACAAACTAAACGCATTTTCACTCGTACGGCGAAGAAAGTTGTTCTCCCAGGCCATCTGTGCATAGAGGGGGCTGGGAGAACCAGCTGGTCGTAGCTCGGCGGAGGCAGGCGGCTCTGGCGGACTGCCCGGAGCTGCGGGAGCTTGCCCGGGAGTTCGGCTGGGACTGAGGCAGAGTCACTGGGTTCAGGCCCCAGGAGAAGGGGCGTGGCGTGTGGTTGGCCTGCGCCTGGACGCGGAAGCCTGACTGGGAGGAGGCACGGCTGCTTGCGGGGCTGCCGGACGTGCTGCTGCCTGAGCGCAGCGTAAAGTGCTGAGGCTGCGTGGCGTCGTTCATGCCGTTGGCGGACCGGACGTCCTGCACGGCCACGTCCTCACTGCCCTGCTGAGGCCGGAAGAGCGTGTTCTCCAGCACCCAGCCCGTGCCGCGCGCCCGTAGGCTGCGCCAACAGCCAGCCCAGCCGTCGCCGCTGCGCCGACTCCTGCCGTGGCAGCCAACGTCCCAGCAACCTCGCCCGCGGTGCGAGGGCTGCTGCTCCTTCGGTCAGGCCCCCCAGGTACCCGAAGACCCCGCCCACGCCCTCGGCCTCTCCCTCCTCCGCAGCCACTGCTGCCGTCTCCTCGATGCCTGCGCTGCGCCACGCTCCACCTCCTGCGCGCGCTGCCCCGCCTCGTCCAGGAGGCGCTCGACATCGTCGGGTCGACCAATGATCTGCGGAGGCGGCTGTGGCTGCGGCCCTGGGCGGGGCGCACGTACTCGGCTGCGTCCTGGGGGAGCTGGGAGCGGAAGGCCTGCGCCGCCGCGAGCCCTGCTGCTCCTGCGCCCACGAGGTCCGCTGCTGCCTGCTCCGTCGGCCGCGCTGCGCAAACGGCCCGTGATGGAGGGCGGGCCCTGACCGTTGTTTGGCAGGGCGTCGGCGGGTTCCTCCGTGGCCTTGGCGCATCCGGGCCAAGTCCTCGTCCGTCGCCTCTGCGGGAGTGCGGAAGCCTTCCTTAGGAATTGCCCGCAGGGGCGTGTGCTGCAGAGGCTGCGGGTTGGGGTCCTCGCTGGACTGCGCAAAGTCGTCCAGGTAGAAGTGACTCGTGACGAACAAGGTGGCCTTGCGGTCCGGCTGGTCCAGGGGCAAGGGCTCCCCCCGCTCAATGTAGCCCACAACCTGCTCGAAGCGCGGGCGCTGGTTGAAGCCGTGGGACCGAAGCGTCTTCATCTCTTTAAGGGTTACTGTGCGGCAACTTCGCCCGCTGCGTGTTCGACGCCCCGGCGCTCGGCGCGCGCGTAGCGCAGCTGGGGTACCTGGCGGTGCACTGCCTCCGTCAGCCGGCTCACGTCGTCCAGGCGCCGCTGCCCCTCCTGGGCCAGCCTGCGCTCCCCCAAAAAATAGTAAAAGGAGAATTCAAGGAATTCTACTTTTACTATTTTTTCTCCATCAGCAACACAACAAACAGAAAACAAAATCCAGAACAACAAGCAAACCAAATAAATAATCACAACCAGCAACAAACATATTTAATCACAGCGTACAACATTAAATAATTCAAACAAGCATACCAACAAAACAGCAAAAATAAAAACCATCAAAGAACCCAAACTCAAACACACACATCAACAAATTTCAAAGCAACATACCAACAAAAAATATCAGAAGAGTATCAAACAAAATAAAAACAAACAGCCAAAGCACGAAAAAACTGAAGAAGCATACCAAGTCTAAACAACGCACTTTGAAAGAGATAACCCAATCAAGAAAAAATAAAATATTTCAATCTTTAGAAACCATAAGTACAGTATAATTATAACATATAAGATTTTACATGTTATTATTATATTATGATTATAATTTCAGTACAGGAGAATAATTTAATTGATTTGTCTTACTTCTTTCATACATCATTTTAAAAATAATATTAATATCTCTCAATGCATTTTGAATATTAAACTTTTTACTTTCAATAAATAATTTGATATTTTCTTTAACATCTTCCCCTTTCTCTTGACTATAGCCCAACATCCATAATATATCATAAATCATGTAATATTTTTCTTACTGATTTTAAGAAACTGTTTAACATAATCATAAGGTGGTATTTTATTTACAGTTAGAAATATTAAAATCTCATCTTCTACATTTCTATTATGTCTTCCTTTTATTCTCAACAAACATTTGATTAAACATTGATTATCTCTCCATTCCTGACAATTTTCACATTCGTCTTTTTCATCCATTGAATAATTAATAATATTATTCACTATTTCATTAGGTAAATTCAATTTATACAATTCCATATTTTCCTTTTTGAAGTGACAACAATCATAGCATTTTTTATTGATATAATTATTGATTTTATCACCGTTCATTTTCCTCTTATTATATTAAGGCACTATTTCTTTAAGTCATTTTTAAGGCATTAATAAGCATTAAGAAACTAACCATAAGTTCAGTATAATTATAACATATAAGATTTTACATGTTATTATTATATTATGATTATAATTTCAGTACAGGAAAATAATGTAATTGATTTGTCTTACTTCTTTCATACATCATTTGAAAAATAATATTAATATCTCTCAATGTATTTTGAATATTAAAGTTTTTACTTTCAATAAATAATCTGATATTTTCTTTAACATCTTCTCCTTTCTCTTGACTATAGCCCAACATCCATAATATATCATAAATCATGTCATATATTTCTTACTGATTTTAAGAAACTGTTTAACATAATCATAAGGTGGTATTTTATTTACAGTTAGAAATATTAAAATCTCATCTTCTACATTTATATTATGTCTTCCTTTTATTCTCAACAAACATTTGATTAAAAATTGATTATCTCTCCATTCCTGACAATTTTCACATTCGTCTTTTTCATCCATTGAATAATTAATAATATTATTCACTATTTCATTAGGTAAATTCAATTTACACAATTCCATATTTTCCTTTTTGAAGTGACAACAATCATAGCATTTTTTATTGATATAATTATTGATTTTATCACCGTTCATTTTCCTCTTATTATATTAAGGCACTATTTCTTTAAGTCATTTTTAAGGCATTAATAAGCATTAAGAAACTAACCATAAGTTCAGTATAATTATAACATATAAGATTTTACATGTTATTATTATATTATGATTATAATTTCAGTACAGGAAAATAATGTAATTGATTTGTCTTACTTCTTTCATACATCATTTTAAAAATAATATTAATATCTCTCAATGTATTTTGAATATTAAACTTTTTACTTTCAATAAATAATTGGATATTTTCTTTAACATCTTCTCCTTCCTTTTGACGATAAACCAACATCCATAATATACGGTCTATCATTTCATACTTTTTCTCACTGATTTTCAGAAATGCTCTAACATAACTATAAGGTGGTATTTTATACACAGTTAGAAATATTAAGATGTCATCTTCTACATTTCTTTCATTAAACATTTTAATATCTAAATGATTTTCAATTATTTGTTGATGAAACCTCCAATTTCTACAAATTTTACATAAATCTTCTTTACCCAAAGCATAATAAATAATATTATTTATTATTCCATTAAGCAAATTTAATTTATACAATTCCATATTTTCTTTTTTGAAGTGACAACAATCATAGCATTTTTTATTGATATAACTATTGATTTTATCACCGTTCATTTTCCTCTTATTATATTAAGGCACTATTTCTTTAAGTCATTTTTAAGGCATTAATAAAAATTAAGAAACAAACCATAAGTACAGTATAATTATAACATATAATATTTTACATGTTATTATTATAGTATGGTTTTAATCAAAGTCATTAGTATTTAAATATTCCTTTGTAATCTTTGGTATTTGTTTAAAGTTCTGTTTATTATTTTTAAATGGATATTTTCTATCAGCAAAATCATAAATGCAAAAATCTATGCCCCAGTTTCCTAAAACACTTTTAATATCATTTATCACATCACCATACATTAATTTACCTATTATATTGTTCTTCTGTTCATCCTTAATATAATCACATATTTTATCAATTATGATTTTCAATTCTTGGTTTCTTTGTTTTATGTAGTTTAAAAATGTTTCCTTGCAATCATTTTCAATTTTATTATTTGATAAATCATACTCATCAATAAATTTAAATATCATTTTATTATTAAATTCTTCAATTGGTCTTGTTGTTCCAGTTTTGCCATCATAACTAACTTCATATGATTTTTCGTAGTAATATTTGATATCATTATAAAATTTTAAAATATATGTTTCGTTATCTTGCAGTATATGTTTTTCACTTTTTCATATGTAGGAAATGTATATAACTTTATAAAGCAATATGTTCTTAATGATGAGTCATCATTGAGAAATGTATTTTCTTCAAATTCCAATTTGTATTTATCATAAATACATTGTCTCAATGTTGAATGTAAATTACTTTTATGTAAAACTTGCTTTGCGTTTCTTAATAAAAACATTTCTCGCATTCAACATAATTAAAATCACAAATGTTTTTAACAATTGGAACAGGTAAATTTAACTTAGTTAGTCCAGTTTTTCATTTATTAGTTTACATTTACAACTACTGATAATGTCATTAACTTTTATTTTATTCAAAAAGTCATTAATAATTTCTTCTTGCTCTTTTTTAGTAAACTCAACCATTTCTATTATAATATATTAAGTCAATATTTCTTTAAGTCGTTTTCAAAGAATTTATTTTATAATGGCCGTAAGCAAGTGAGGTTATATTATTTATCCAATATTTTTTGTTTTCATAACTACTAAGAGCAATTGTTTTAGTTGTTATACGAAAAATTATGTGGTTTTTACTTCTAATACTATTAAATGACTTATGTATAACCTCATTAGTTTTTAAAACCGTCTCAAACTCTTCATATTTCACTTGACGTCTTACTGTGCCTTTTGCTATGCCCTTACATTTCTTATATTCTTTTTCATCACCATAAACTGAGTAAGCGTAGCATTTAGGACGAAGGGCTATAAACCCTGTTATTATTTTACTTTTTAACTCATCCTTAAATTTACCTAATACTTTCTTGTTATTCTCATCATAACATTTATGTTCCTTAGGATAATCTGAAAAATCTATTTCTTTTTTAATTGTATTCAGGTCTTCATAAATGTCATTGGTTTTAGTATGAAATACAAAACTATCAGTATCAGCATATACCATTTTAATATTATCTCCATATTTAGGTTTCATAACGTCATAATAAAATTTAGACATGTGTTGCTTACTCAAATCTAAAATACTCGTCCCAATAAATATAGGTTTGTCTAGTTTCAACTTTGTATATTGCTTTTCAACTCCAACCAAATTCTCATTAATGATATGACTATGTTTGAAGTTAGGATTACTTACACACTTCATATATCTAGTTTCATCACTCACAACTTCAAAGTCTAAATGTTTTCGCTTATCCTCCATTGTTTTTCCAAATATGGCATTGTTCATCAATTTATAAACATCTTTCTCAAAATCATTTCTAGCATTCTTCCTCTTCTCAGTGTTAAACTCAATGTACGGTTTTAAAACTTCTTTTTGTTCAAATTTAATTGCTCTATGAATTTTCTTAAGTTTTAACACCTGCTTCAAATAAAATTGTAAGGTTCTTGTATGGATTACATATTTTTCTTTATCATTTTGATTCAATACTAATTTATTTGTTTTCTCATCCGTAGGCTTTTTATGATTTAAAAATTCATAAATTTCAATTTGTTTATCTGACAGCATGTTGGCTTTAACATTCATAACCTCAGGTGCCATTGGATAGTCATTGTGTAAATCGTGTAATTCTTTAGGATATTCTAAATCCACTTCTAGAATATATCCAATATTATTATTCTTATAATTAATTATGTCTTCTTCTTTTAATGTATCATCCCATTTTAGATTTTTATAGGGCAGTTTTTGTATCATGCTTAACCCATACAAATTATTAGCGTCTAAATAGTTAATATAACTACTTTCTTTCTTTTTATCATAATCTTTTCCCATGTATTTATTATTTGCTTCAACTTTTTTAGTAGAAACCATACACATCCCTCCTCTAAGTCCCGCTTCTATCATTTCATACATTTCTTGGTCATATATTAAATCAATCTCTACACCAGTCATTTTAAGCATAGCATCAAAAGCAAAGTTAGGCAATGTAAAATAATAAGCAGGGTCCAATCCATAATATTTCATACACACATCTCTAAAATTTTCGAAAATATCTGTCAATAATAATACATCAGTTTTCAAATATAAATCATGTATTCACCCATATTCTTAATGTCGAAATGCTTCCATATAATTTTTGCCCTTTCATAGTCGTTAACACTTATACCTTCTTCACTCAACTGGCTATAAAAATCATCCTTACTCGGTAATTGCTCATCATCAAATTTATCAAATGAATTCATGTAGTCATAAGGATAAACACCTTTATCAGTCAACAAATCTAGACATTTCTCACTCTTAATCAAATCATTTTTACTACTGAACCTAACATTATCTTTCCAGTTTTCACGCAATAACCATTTACTTTTATCTTCTTCATCTGTATTATCATACTTACTCATTGAAACTAACTTATCTAATGAAGAAGTTAAAAACCCAAAAGTGTCTTTAACACTCAAACTTTCAAAACTGATATTAATAATTTTTTCACTGTTCTGAGCGATGACACCTTTTTTATTGTTGTTACTTAATTTATCCGCATTTTGAATAATCAAATGACCATCATAATTTTTCATGTTATGGAAGAATACAGGAATTTTAAAATATCTATTACAAAAATTAAGATTGCAAACATTATGAGCACAACCTCTATACTTACCTGTAAAATGACAATGGTTTTCTAACTTTTCTATATTTCTCTGCTTCCTTGGCATTCTTATAGTTCATTCTAAACTTATCTCCACAAATAAAGCAGTTTTTAGCATTTTTAAAATCTTCTTTGTCTTCATCAGTCATGTCTATTTTTTCGTTTTCTCCCATCTTCTCCTTTACTTCTGCCCTAATCTCATTAAGTTTTTGACAGAACACATCAACAGCATCTTTACCACGATACATAAATTCATAATTTGTATTATCAACAGCATTAACCATATTAAGCATAAAACCACATGGCTTATGCTCATGATAAGAAAAAGTGTTTTTATCTTCATCTTCATCAGGTTTTTTCAGTTCCTCTGTCAAACATTCAAAATCAGCATATACAACAAAAGGACATCTTAACTTTTTGAAGTGATTCTTAAAACTAACTTTCTCATAAGGCTTAGGCATTACTATCTGCTGTCCATCAACTTCCATACATCCGCTATCATAATGTTTATTTAATACTTCTTCATTTCCAAATCCATGATTACAATATTTACAAAAATAGGACTTGCCATTATGATTACTTTTTTGATTATTAATATGTCTGCTCAAACTTTTTATATAGGTATAATGACTGCAATCCTCATCATCAACTCTTAACAAATCAAAATGAAAAGAAGCATCTTTATTTTTCAATTTTCTACTAATAACAATTTGTTCATTATCATCAATTTCATAAACATTAACGGATATTGATTTATTATTTTCTTCAAATATATCTATATCATTGTTACTAGCAGGAAAACTCACACCATCAAAAATAAAATCACTTTCTATCTTCTTGTAATGAAACATCTTTTCAGGGTGTGCTTTATCACAAATTTTACAATATCCACACTCAATAGAATATTTAAAACACTTGCCATCTTGATTTTTAATATTGATACATGCCTTTTTCTTTTTAACCCATTCTGGAAGTTCTATATATTTACCTGCTCTAGTCGGATTGTATTTATTATACATGATATGAATATTATTAATATTGCTAATTATTAATCCTGACTGATACAAAGCCATATCTAAAATTCTTGTTTGCGCATCAGGCCTCATTCTTTTCAAAGCATTCCTTAAATCCTCTTCATTTACAATAGTGTACGACCTTGACTTAACTGTTACGTTTCTCTCCTCACCAAATAGGTTCATAACTTTCATATTTATTGTAGCATTCAGTTTCATTCCTCTATTCTCTGTCAAGTATTCATTAAGTTTGTCAAATTGATAATTAAAATAAGTCAATCCGTTCAACTCTTTTAAATGAATGTTTGAAATTGTGTAGGCGTTGGCATATGCTCTAAAGGCGCTTCTTTCTTCTGTTATTACTGCTTTTTTCTTAATAGCGTGTTTTAAAACCGTTCTCGCTCCTACTCTTTCTCTGATTTGATTTGCTTTGTAGTCATTAGTTTTCTTTACTGCTTCAAGTCCCTTACTCAATCTATTGCTTATTGGTTTTTCTGGATTATATCTATACTGGTTGTTTCCTATAATTATGGTTTTAAGTTTTTTACCTTTATTATTTACTTTGTATTCTCCTAAATTTTCTTTAAGAAGATACTTAACTATTTTAGTGTTTTCATCTGGCGGTAAATCTCTATTCATATTATTAACTATATAATTTAATTTATGGTTTTCTCTTTAAGTCTTTTTTAAAGTCACAAAATTCTAAGAACTAAACAACTATATCAAAGATTAGTATAAATTATTATTTTTAATTTTCAATTAACAATAATTCATGACGCAAATAATGTCTCTTCAAACCTTCTAATACATAGTAAGTTTGAAGTGTCATATCTTTTTCTATCCTTTCTATTTTGTATTTCCTTTCTGTCCACTTTGGGTTGGTCTCTTTCCTCGATGTATAATTACCTTTTCCTTTTTGGTATATTTTCACTGTGTCCGAAACTGATAATTTAGGGTATTTTCTCATATGCTTTTGCTTCAGTGTAAGGTTTGCTTTTACATTTGCTCTGTTGTCATCATCATGCGCTTCACTTGGTTTCGTTCCAGTTGATGAGTGAATAGCGCTATTATATTTCTTCAATGTAGGTTTCAACATATCAGTCCATCTACCTTTAGTAAAGTGTATCCTGTCTCCTATTCCTTTTTTCATCGTTCTAATAAATCTCTCCACAATATTGGCACGTGTTAGCGTTGTTTTATGTACTATACCTAAATCATCTAAATATTTCTTTACTTCTGCTTTAAATGCTCCATCATCATCAGAAAAGATTTCCACAGGCTCGCCCACAACTTTAACTGCTTCTTTCAACCCTTTCAAAACATTTGGACTGTCTCTTTGAAACATTGGATACACAAAACCTAATTTACTGAAAGCATCTATTACAATCAATGCATAGCGTTCTTCATCTTCCTTCTTAAATATTTTCATATCCATAATATCTATTTGAAATTCTGCTCTGGCATAAGGCACTAAGAAACTGTTATAATTCTGATACGGCTTTATTTGCTTGTTAGGTTGCTTCTTCAACCACTTTGCCACTTCTTCTAATGTTACACTTGCTCCTTTCTCTTTTGCTTGATTGTATAAGCTTTGTTTAGAACCATATCCTGTTTCTAAATCATAGTAGATATTGCTCATTATCTCCTCATTACGTAGTTTACTCATATATTGAAATTGGATTATATTAATTAAATTAAAATTAAATTAATATTATCCAATTAGACTTTACTTTTAGTACTCTGGCACTTTCTACTTTTTTCATGTCTTGATTTGTTAGAACTGTCGGCCATTGATTTTCCACAAATATTACATGTATAAGGTTTATTAAGTTTTTCTTGAAAGTATTTTTTTTATGATAATCCTTCTGATGTTGTTTCTCTTTATTTTCTTTTGTTTCTTCACTATCAGTAGGACTTGGCAACACATCAGCATCTGAACTTTTATAATGTCTTTCAATGTCATCAGCAAAACTACTATTCATAAATGACATATTCATAAAGTCATTATAATCATCTTCATCATGTATTCCTCCTACCAATCTATCGCTTCCATCATCTGAGTGTCTGCTATAGAATGGCATTTATCTTATATAATAAAGTCGTTATTTCTTTAAGGCATTTTTACAAATTCTTGTATTATTTTTTCTTCTTGCCTCGGCTACTTTTTGTATTTGTGCTTTCTGGGCTTCTGCTCCTGCTTCTTGTTTCCATTTGTTCCCTCGTCCATTCACTACCTCTAGCTATTTCTTGGGGCGAGTTGCTCCTGCTTCTTGTTTCTAATTGTCTTCTGTTCATTTGATTACCGCTTGCTCTTTCTTCTGGTGAGTGACTTCTGCTTCTTGCTTCTACCTGTCGTCTTGACCAGAATGATGCCCTCGGTTGTTCTTCTTCCTGTTCCCTTGATTGTTCTGATGGTGTGGATGTCTTCTTGTCACGTTTGAATAGTTCAAATACGCTCTTGTCTTCTCCACCTAAAAATATGTTTCTTAACGATTTTATTTCTCGGCTTTCCTCTTTCTTATCTTTTTCGGTTGATGCTGATGACGATGATGACGTTAAATGAAGACTTTGTAAATCTTCCTGCTTTTCATCTTTTGGTTCATCTTGTGGTTCATCTTTTGGTTCATCTTTTGGTTCATCTTTTGGTTCATCTTTTAGTTCTGAAATTGCATTACTATAAATTTCATCAGCAAAATCTTTTGCTATATATCGTGTTGTTTGTGCGTCTGCCTCGTTGTTTTCATATAACTGTGATGTTGGTGCTACTTCATCAAACATATCAGGGAACAATTCGTTTTGAAGAACTTGTTTATCAGTTTGAACCCTAGCATTCAACCGTAGTCTCCTATCGTATTTTGAAAGGTCAAAATCGTCAAAATCTATATTGTTGATTGACAAGTCAATTACCTGTCTTTCGGGGATGATTTCAATTTTTAATCTGTGCGTCATCGCTTCCTTTAGCATTTCTTCAAAAGTAGGGCGTCGGCGTAATCCATAATATTTATTAGTCATATTAAATATTATATATTTTATTAAACTTCCGCAGGTATTTCTTTAACTGAACCATCCATCACGGTTGGACTATCTTCTTTTTCCTTAGGTCGTGGGTGGAAAACTGAGTAATACACTTTATCATTGTAAAACCTTACTAATTTCAATCTGTGTTCCTTCTTGATAAAATCACCATCGCTATTAATTAAAGCATTATATAACTCAGTGAATTCTTTATAAACACTGTCTTTAATCTTTCTAAATCCTTTCAGTTTGTCCATGACTTCTTTCATATCTTCTGGTCTGCTTGCAAGATAAGCGGGTGCTAGTTCAGACGCTCTTTTCTTAAACTCGTTGTAACCATAAGCGTCTTCTGCTTTTGATTCTACTTCAACAACTGGGTCGTCTTCTCGTTCATCTTCTTCTTCGCCTTCCTCTAATGGTTCTAATTCTGGCATTTCATCAGCGGACACCATTGAATGAACTTCTACACCGGCAGGGTATGAACTCTTTGATACAGCGCTTGCCATTTCTTCGTGTTGTTCTCTCCAACGTCTCATTCGTTCAGCAAGTTCTTCTTTCTGTTTGTTTGTTTCCGCCAATCCTTCTTGAATGAAAGACTGGTGTTGTTTCAGTGTGTCAGCAAGTTTCAATTCATCATTAAGTTTAGCTCTTACACTACCATCGTCCGACATTGCTCCTTTCATAACTTCTCCTCTCCGGTCTAGTTCTTGTTTCTTTTGAATGTCTAAGGCTCCATTATTATCAAACTGACTACCGTATTGGTTTAATCTGTATCTTGTCGCTTTTCTGTCTATCACATTTTCAATTGATGGACGATTCTCATCACCTACCAACGTTTCTTTCAACAATTCATCATAAGAAGGTCTCAAATGTAATTGTGATTTCAATGAACCTACTTTTACCGGTCCTACTGTATTCAATTTACTAATTGATTTAATCATAGTATATTAATTATTTAGAAAAATAAATTAATCAGAGATATTCTTAATCATTTCTTCTAAATGCTTCTTTCTTACAGTTAGTTGTTCCTTTGTTTGTATTCCGTCTGGTGACCGTGTGTTGTCTAATATTTTTCTTATTCTGTCTAATTCCTTTCTGTAACTTTCGGTTCTGTTGCTTTCAGCTAAATCATTTCTATACTTTATTAATGCTCCTTGTGATTGTCTCGCTTCCAGCGTTTCCTTCAACTGCTTAAAATAATTCGTTCTTGAAGCAACTCCCCATAAATCTGAAACATTATAATGACGTTCTACTTGTGGCGCCCTTTTAAATTCTACATTTCTATGACTTCTCGTAAGCATGAATAATATATATTATAATTAGATTATTATTTAAAACATTGATGAAGATAATTTGTTTATTTTTTCTTGTTTATCTTGATTTTCTTTTGTTTAAGTTCTTCATAATGTTGGCTTAATAGTTCTGTTGCCGTGGGTTTCTTAATAGTTTCTTTAATCACTTCTTGTTTAATCTCATTCTTAATTTCTTCTTTTACTTCTGGTTGTATCTTTCTAATATTGTTTTGTGGATTGACTGGGAGCATCTCGGTTTTTGCCCCTTTAGAATTTTTAGGATGTGAGTGTCTCAAACTTTTCAATGTCATCTTTTTAGAGCATTGTTCACATTCTACTAATTCAACTTCTTTTTTAGTTCTTGGTAATGCTTTTGCTTTCGCTTTTGGTTCAGGAATGACTTCTTCAGGTTTAACTTCTTCTGGCGATGGTTCTTCATTAACTGTTTCATTTTGTTCAACGACTTCATTATTAACAGGTGCTTCTTCTGTTTTAGTTTCATTATTAACATCTACTACCTCAACACTTGACATAATATTTATATATATAGATTTTCCATATGGAAAATCTATATATTATTCTAAGTTTTTGACATTTGATATTACAATTCCATTATCAAATAATGTCACTTTTTACGAAAAGGAGACTAAAACTACAATTAACTCCATTCAAATTAATTTCATTCCCTGCCGAATTAGAAATCCAAAAACCCAATTGTTTAAAGGTTCTATCAGATACGTCTAAATAGTTCAAAGCATTTACTCCGTCACCATCAAAAATAATTCCTGCATGTGGTGCTGTGACTGGCACTTTCTTAACAACTGTACTATCCCCCGTTCTTAAATTTACTTGATTATAATTAGACAACTGAGAAGAATGAATATAAATATTTCTAATGGGTTGAAGATTAACGAAACCAGAAACATAAGCATTACCATATTGATAAACATTCATTTGATAATTTCCTAAAACTTCATTAACAGACTTTAAATCATTAGCATCAAAACTTCCAATCCAAATATAACTTTCATATATTATCTTCATTTGTTCATCAGTTAATACTGCAAATTGTCTATCGGCATAGTTTGAAGAAATCGTGATTTCATTAGTTTTTACACTGTAAGTAACTTCATAAGTATTTGAGAAATTGACATTATCAACAATACCGTTAATTTTTGTTTTTAATTCTGTTGCCAGTTCTTTACCAGTATAAACTCCTTCTGCCAATGCAACAGCAATCCAATGAACATTTGTATTATCTTCATCTGGAACTAACGGAGAAGAATAAAAGTATAGTATATTATTTAATCCTGACTGTATTGAATACCAAGAGTTAGGCAATGTTACTTCGTGAATGTAGCAATGAACCTCGTTGTCCGTTGGTAATGTTTCCGGCAATTCAACTCTAAAATTTGATGATGTGCCTCTAATCCTATGGGCGCTGTCAATATAGACCTTCTTATATGTGAGCATCATTAATTAATTGAGAAATTAATTTATAACTTTAATTATATGATTAATAATAAAAAGTTAATTTATGAAATGAAGCGTGGTAAAATTAAACATTATCAACCTTACAAGAAATCAATTAAAATAACTGATGTTATGAAACAAACTGACAAAATATTAAATAGTTATAATCCAGGAAATAATTTAAGTGATGCTCAGGGATTACAACGAGCATATGATGCTAATAATGGTTTATATGTGAGCGGAAATAGACTATATATAAGCGGAACATTTGGAAAAAATGGACTACGAGACATTTGGGATGATATAACAAAAATACCCTTTGGACTTACAAAATACAGTGAAAGATATCAAGATGCAGAAGAAGTAATAAAGAATAATCTTAACATTAAATTCTTAAAAGGGCACTCTCTTGGTGGTTCTGTTGCCCTTTCCTTGAATGAAAATTACAACAGTAGGGTTAGCGCTACAACTTATGGTGCTCCTGTGTTTAATTTGAAAAAGACTTATGGAGACGACATAAGATTTAGAAGTGCGTTTGACCCAATTTCAATTTTTGATATGTCAGCAATTACAACAAATGACCATACATTAAACCCTTTAACTGCTCATTCTTATAATAGTTCTTTTCACGATGAAGGAAAAGACGAAGGACATGATATAACTTATAAAATTATGTAAAAGTATAAATAAGTACTTAAATTTATAAATATATAATATTATATATGTATCATCAGTTAAATGAAAACTTTAAAGAAAGTGAAACAACATATAAACCATTAACACTTGAACAAAGATTAATGGATTTATGTAGACATAATAAACGAACATATGTAAAATGCCAATGTGGATGTTTCATTATTAGGAGTATCAGAGTCAGACCTGACTATATTGATTATAACTGGATTATTTCAATTTATAATATGTTTGTCAAAAAATTTGAATTTGGTTAATTCCTCATCAATGACGGCAGAAGCACTTGTAATCACAGTCAATCAGACATTGATGAAATAGTAAAAAGAAAAAAACTACAATTATTTTCACATCATTATTATGATACAGCATAAGAAATATGACAATGAAACAACGGATGATATGATAAAGAATGAAAATAAAAAGTATAAGAAAAGTACATATGAAGAAATTAGAGAATTAGTAATGGAGAAAGAAAAATCTAATAATCCAGTTGAAGATAAGATTAAGAAAAAGAAAATGAAAATATTTAAAAATAATATTAATTCTAATCAAAAGGATTACACTAAATTATTCATTTTGTAAAACATATATAGAATATGCTTTATATATGTTTTGTAAATTGATAAATGTATAAATTTATCAATTTAGTTTAAATTATTTCTAAATTAAATTATATATAGCAATGGAAACTTTTAGTGCTGAAGATATTCTAATTGACAACCTCTCTTTCAAATTAAACAAAGGCGCAAGTTATATAAGTGAGCGTCGTAGCGTTTCGTTCTTCCCGTCTGGTTCAAATGTTTATAAACCTTCGTCTGGAAATCGTGTATTGAAAATCGCATTAAATGCAGAAGATAATAGTTGGTTAGACCCTCAATCGGTAATGGTGTTTTTCAATGTTTCGAACAAGGAAAATACAAGCAACAAACGGTTACGACCTCTATCTCCTGCTTACTGCTTTTTCAGAAGGGCAAGATTAATTGCTGGTAATCAACTTGTTGAAGACATTGACTACTACAATAGAAACCATCATATGATGAGTTGTTTGATGTCAAAAGGAGCAAGGGACAATGAAGACGCGCAAAGTTTTGGATATAGATGCGATGACGATTTGGCACAACCTACAACTGGCACTATTGGAAAAACTTATAATGCTCAAACAATCCCGGGCTTTACGTCTGAAATGGTTGTTGGATTTAAACCTATGCTTGGTTTATTTAATCAGTTTAAGTGTATTCCATTAAAAGCGTGTCCTCTTGTTTTAGAACTTGAACTTGTCAGTAATTTCACCGATTGTATTGTTTCACCTGATGTTACTACTGATTTGCTTGCCAGTGAGAGCGCGCCTAACGCACATCAAAGCACGAGCGGTGAATTCGAACTCAATAATTGCTCCCTTCAATGCGATGTAGTAAGTTTGGATAATGATTTACACAATCGTTACGTTTCACATTTGATGGAACAGAATTACCTATCACATATAATACTTACATTTGTGAGTCTAATTCAGTTGTTGGTCAAGCAACAATAAACACTACTGTTGTTCGTTCTGTGTCTAAACTCGCTGCCGCTTTCATCACCTTCTATAAAGAAGATGCCACGGGAGGAGCAACTGAAGTTCATAAGGAATACAACAGGTTTTACCATCCATCGACAAGAACAACCTTTTCAAATCACGGAAACTATAACCCTGACAATGACTTAGAATTTCAACTTCAATTAGGTTCAAAATTATTTCCTGAGTATCCTTGTAAAAGCTTAACGCAAGCGTTCTATTATTTGCGAAAGGCATTGAATTTACCTTTATTTCATCAACATCATTTATCTATTGAATTTAACCAATATAAAACCGACAAGTTCATCTTTGCTATGAATATGGAGAAGGTTCCCGATAGTTCATATACTGGAATAAACACGAAAGCCGGGCAACAGCTTCTAATTCGTTGCAAACCTTCTGGAAGTATGGACGTAAGTTTTATGCCAGACACGATTTACATAACATTAGTATCAGAACAAATACTTTCCATTAGAGACGCCGGAGTTCAGATTTTAGATTAAAAATTAGTAAAAATGATAATATTAAAAATACATAAATATTATCATTTTCTACTATTAATATACAATGCCTTCAATAAATTTAACAAACTTTGAGAATGTTGTAGCGCACACAATTAGCGAAATCAATTCTACAAGCGGGGTGACAAACATTAGAAACATATACGCTAATCAATCAGATATAATTGATTTACTCAACAACAAAGCAGACCAAGTAGATACTTACACAAAAGCACAGGTTGACGCTAATTTTTATGATATAACTCAATCATATAACAAAACAGAAGTTAATGTACTATCAAATAATATTAGTTCAAATGCTTATTTTATTATGAATAATACAGCAACAATAGCAAGTAATTTGGTTAATGTTTCATCAAATACATTTTTAATAGGTAATCTGACAATAACTTCAAATACAAATTTTAATACTATTTCATCTAATACACATTTAATAAATAATTTAAATTCTACTATAACATCTAATTTTAATAATGTTAGTTCCAATACTAATTTAATTCATACAAATATTGATAATATTTCATCTAATACACATTTAAAAAACAATTTAAATTCTACTATAACATCTAATTTTAATAATATGAGTTCTAATACTAATCTAATAACAGGATTAAATAGTACAATAAATTCGCATATTATAGCAATATCAGATTTACAGCCTGTTTCGCAGGTTTTGCGCTACAAAATGCTATTAGTCTAGTCCGTGCATAGATGTACGGACGGGACTAATAGCTCGTTTTGCACGGTTTTTGCATGGTTTTTGCATGACATGATTTTCCTTGATTTTGGCATGACATGATTTTGCTTGAATTTGCATGTTGTTGGCATGATTTTGCTTGAATTTGGCATGACATGATTTTGCTTGATTGTGCTTGGCATGTACCCCCCAAACCTTTTTCATTCCCTGTCAGGCTGCCGTGTGTGTGAGGTGGAACATCCTGGCGAAGCACTACGAGGGTCTGGTGCTGGGGCTGGGGGGTGGGCAGTGCCGAGCAGGCACTTTAGGAGTGCCGAGCAGGCACTGGTAGGTAGATGTGCCGAGCAGGCACTGTAGGACGTGCCGAGCAGGCACTTAGGAGTGCCGAGCAGGCACTGTAGGACGTGGCGCTTAGGAGTGCCGAGCAGGCACTTAGGCTCAGACTTAGGAGTGCCGAGCAGGCACTTAGGAGTGCCGAGCAGGCACTTAGGAGTGCCGAGCAGGCGCCGGTAGGAGGTGCTGAGCAAGCACCAGTAGGGAGGATGGTGGTTCATTTAATGAATCAGATTACTATAATAAAATAACGACTAATAGTTTATTATCAGAAAAATTAATTACATCAGTGTTAAATAATACATTAATACATAATATAACAACTACTTCAACTTTCAAAATAGCAGAATTTGGAAATTATAATTATTATCATGAATTATACAATAATTATATTGATACTTATGTTTATGGAAGTTTAACAGGCGCGACAATGTTTTTAAATCAGCGTGGTTTTGGAGATGTAGAAATAATTCTTCAACTTTTCAAAATGATAAAATAATATTAAATCATAATACAACAATATTAAGTAATTTACAAGTATCTGGTTTATTTTCGTGTTCGTCTATTTTAGATATAGCAGGTTCTGATGCTAGATATGTTTTACAATCAGATGGATTAAGTGGATTAATAACGGGAAATACAAATACAATTAATTCAATAATTACAAATGACAGCGCGCAAGATACAACAATAAGTCAAAAATTAGACAAAGTTAATACAACATTACAAACAGTAAATTCTCCATTAATACTTAGTTTAACAGATAATACTAATCCAATATTTAGAATCCAGGACGCAGTTAGTAACCAACGACTGGAATTTAAAAGAGGTTGTCAGTTGGACTCTTATCAAGGACTAACAGGTGCTACTCCTTATAGATTATGGTTAGGATGGAATACAGGAGATGTTATTATTGGAAGACCTAATAATGCCTCAAGAATTACGATTAATGGTAATGTTCATACTTCGTATAATTTTGCTCAGGCACATGGAACATCATATTTCGAAGGAGGTGTATATATGAAAGGAAGTTTATTTACAAATAATGATTTTTCAACAGATATTAAAACAAAAATAGATAATATCAATACTTCAATAAATGGATTAGAACCATGCTTAGAAACATATACACCGGATGCAATAGAAGGTTTTTATATACATCATCCTAATTTTGTTGCTGTCAGTGTTGGCGATGTTACAAATGCTTGTAATCAATATATGATGTGTGATGGATTAGTGAATAAGACTATTTTTTCTAAACCTATCGATGTTCTAGGCAATATTTTTACAAATGCTGATGTTAATTGTGATAATGTTAATATTGATACTGGTGGGAAATTAACAATTGATACAAACTGTGAATTATATAGATATGTTAGTGCTTTTTCATCTTTTGATATGAGGAATAGTGATGCTAATTCTTCAATTAGATTTATTTGTGGAGACCCTGCTGTTCAATCTAACATAGTTGGAGCAGTTAATATTACTAGCGGATGGACTTTCAATACAAACACTGTCGATGTTATGGGTAATTTATTTGCTGATGATGATTATGTTAAAACTAATGGAGCATTAAGAAGCAAGCATTTAGCGCCTAACGGAGGAACATTAATAACCGTTGATACTAATATGGAAATACAAAATGCTTATCTAGCTACCAATACCATTCAATCATTTGATTTAACAACGGTTTCATTTTTGAATGATATTTCAATGACTACTGGAACTGATATTAAAATGGGAACATCGGAAATATCAACTTATCATGATGGGACAAATCTATCAACATTTGATGTGATTTTCAGAACATCAAATACTGCATTTAGAATAGCAGATAGTTCAACTACATCATCAGTTTTACTATCTATTGACAAGACATTTGGAACGACAGTAAATACTGAAAGTTTTACAACTAATGCTTTATCAACTTTTAACGAAAATGTAACGGTTGTTAATACAAAAGCACTATTTGTTAATGATATTCAAGATGCTTCAGGTGATGCTATTGATATTACTGCTGGAACTGTAACTATAAATGGAAGTCTAATAGGTAATTCTGATGCAAGATTAAAATATGATGTAGATTTACTTAAAAGTAATTGTATTAGTATGATTAAGAAATTCAAACCAAAAAAATTCAACAGAAAAGATAGAGACGATAAGGATGCAATCCACATAGGTTACATTGCTGATGACTTATTAAAAGCAGTTCCAAAAGAAATTAGTAATGTAGTTCATAGCAGTCGCGAATATTTAGGCATTGAATATACAAAAGTACCAATATTATTACATAAAGCTTTACTTGAAGTAATAGATAAAGTTGAAAAATTAGAAAAAGAAATTAAGGAATTGAAAAAAGGAAAATTCTAAATAATAATATATAATGGGTAATTCAAATAGTAATGTTGAAACTTCAAGTATTGACAAAATCAATGATATTGATGTAGAACAATTAGATTTAAGTAATATTGATAAGTTACAGTTGAAAGCAATTAAGCAAATGAGTGAAAGATTAGAAAAACTGGAGAACGTAAAATGTGACAAAGTAATATATAAATTACCAGCGTTGAATTTGTGCAGTTATAGTTTGTTCTGAATTAACAATATTAAACGCTATTAACATTATTAATTAAAAAAATATGAATAAAATTTACTAATAAAACTTTGTCTTTCATCATTGATGACTTTAATAGTTATTTTTTTCACTTGTAATGAAATAAAATTAACCATATTACGGCTATACACTAATTTAGTTTCATGAAGGTCTTTATTAAGAAAATAATAAATATCGAATAAATTAGTTGATGTTAAAATACGATTACGAACATGATTCAAACAAGTAAATGAGGTAGATGTAACAAATATATCATATTCAATTAATAATTTTAATGGTTTATGTTTTTGATGCAATTTATCTAAGTCACTTAAGTTAAAAATACATGATAAACCATTTTTTATAATGATATTATCAATTTCAAAATATTGTGTATTCTTTAATTTGTAAGACTTATACACTGGTTTAAATTTATTAATATAATTTTTAATATTATTATTATTTTTATTTTTAATAATCTAACATCACCTAAATTATAAGATAATACAAGGTTTTTAATGTCTAATGGTAAATCATAAAATAACATAATACATTTAAACCTTTATTTTATTTTAAATGCTTTTTCAAATCTAACATAAAACATATTATTAACATTTTTTGGAATTCATATTAACATAAAAGAAGGAGTATGGCTTATCATCTACCGCTTTATGATACATATTTAACAGTTGCTCTTTATCAACGATGGCGGAGTTTTCCTCAATGAATGACATTAACTCTGATACATTCTTTAACTTGAAGATATACAACGAACTAGAATTCAACCTAATGATTGGAGCAAGGACACGATATTTTTGAACACTTAAACAAAAACTAATGGCATCGTGCCTGCCTCTCGTCGCCAACCCATGCAATAACTTACTATATCTAACAAATTTAGGGTCGTCTGCAAAATCATCAACAATGATTAAAATTGAATGTAGTTTCTTCATCTTATGTTCTTTCATATAATGAATTATCTTTCTGTGTGTGTTAATTATTTCTTCCAGTTCTTCAGGTTGGTAGGTGTCATAATATAACGTTTCTTTTTCATCATCAACCTTCATGTTATCTTTTTGATATTTCTTGACTTCAACAAAGGTAGGGTCATTATGAACCGACGGGCTAAAAATGAATATACGGGCGAAGCAGTCCCTATAAACATTTAGGATAAGGTTTTGAATTAAAACTGTTTTGCCACCCGTTGATGAAGCAACAACAATGGAGCGAAAAGGTAGTTTTGGTACATGTTCGTATTTAGATTGTTTGAAATCGTAATCAGTTATATTTATTGGTTTTATTATTGGAACATCAGACATAATAAAATAATATTAAGGTTATTTAGAAAATATTTTATATTTATTATTTTATATGAATAGAAGTTATTCAGATTATATTGATATAATAGATAAAGTAGAGATATAGAACAAGTTGTTATAAGTGATAATAGATTTAAAAAAGTATGCTATTTTGTTTTAGAATTAATTAAGTTTGTGATACACTATATTAGAAATATAAATATTAATATAGATGGGAAGAAAGAAAAAGAATAAGACCGAGCCAGTTGTTTCTTCAACTGATGAAGAAAAAGAAAAAATTGTTAAAGAAACATCAGTTATTGAGTTTGCTTGTCCAATGTGTAAAAAGATGTTAGAAATGAAAAATGAATTAGAAATACAAAAGAAAGGACATTGTAAATGTTCGTGTGTTCCAACAAGTTTCAAAATAAGTAAGAATGATAAGAAAATGAATATTGATAAAACTAAAGACAGTATAAACTTAGAAACAGATGTTCATAATATTGCTATCAAATGGGGAAGGCATGCATCACCATCCGATAATGGTGATAAGGAAACTCAGGAAACTATACGTGAAATGATGAAAAATTAGTATTTAAAGAGTAGATTTAACATAATTGCAACATTTAGTTTAAAAGTTTAGTTTTATAATTTAGTATATATTTACATGGATGAAGGGTTAGAAAAGATTGTTAAAAAACTGAACAAGGTTTTAGAACAGAATAAGAATATTTTAGAAATCTTGCAAGAAATGGAAAAGAAGAAACCTTTAACAAACAGTTATCAAAGTAAAGAAGTAGATAGAACCAGTGGTGAATATAAAAATAAAAGAAATATTTATTTAAACAAACTTAATAACAAAGAAATTAAAGAACCAAAGTCTTCCACTATGACATTTTATCAAATTGACTATGACGAGGAAACACAACTTTATTCATAAAGTTGTATTTACTCATTGAAAACTAAACATAGTTTAGTTTTTAACGAGGAAACAGGGATTTATTCATAGATAATATCTTTAATAATGAACTTATTAGAGATGTTTAGCGGAACAGGCAGTGTTGGACTTGTTGCAAAGTCGCTCGGTTTCAATGTTATTTCATTGGATTTGAAAAATGCTGATACAAATACTGGTATTTTGAAATGGGATTATAAACAATTTGATAGGAACCATTTTGATTTTATTTGGAGTAGTCCCCCATGCACTGAATATAGTGTAGCAAAAACTAGGGGCATTAGGAATATCGAATATGCAAATAGTATTGTCTTAAAAACTATTGAGATTATCAAATATTTCAATCCTAAGTATTTTGTAATCGAAAATCCCCAAACCGGATTATTGAAAAATCAGGAGTTTATGGATGAGTTTGATTTTAAAGATGTAGATTATTGTAAATATGGAATGCCTTACAGAAAACGCACTAGGCTCTGGAATAACATTACAACATGGAAACCTAGAGATTTATGCAAAAAGGATTGTGGCAACATCAGGAATAATAAACATATTGAAACTGCGCAGAGACTGCCAAATGGAAACAAGGAAAATTGGGGAGACAATCCAATAATACATAAGCAGGAAGATTTATATAAACTACCTAGCGAATTAATTTGTGAAATCTTGGTGAGTTTGACGGATTAAGGATTTTTGAGTTTGGGGTTGGGCTTGAAACTTGAAATTTCTAGGTTCATCCAACGACAAAACAGTAAAAAATGGAATTCTAAAATTTGAAAAGTATCGATTTTTAAGGGGATAATCCATAGTTTATCAAATTTAGAAAACACCAATATTCACATAGATATATCAGGAAACTCTTGCCAATCGCCAAACAGGGCAGGGAAAAATTGGCGAGAGTTTCCCCCTTATATATTACTATAAATATATACCCCCACCCAGAAAAGAACCAAACACATCCACATCCCAAAAAACCGCTGAGAGGGAAATCCGAAAGGGCAACCTAACGACACACACCCAAAAAAAGAAGAAAAAACAGAAAGAAAAAAAACAGCCACACACCGAGCCCATCCAGTCCTTACCTGATAGAGGACAGTCGTGTAGTTGAGGATGTCAATGAAATACCTGCGCTGAGATGTGTTTTCACAGCAAACAAGATACGGAAATCAGTCTAACAATGAATGTCATGTGACATTTGCAACTGCAAAGGTCTTTCATTTGGCGAGCGGTTTCTGGCTAGCGGTTTGTTGAAGACACACATCACTGCACAAGATGAGTGTCTCAAATGTGAGTGAGAAAAGAGAGAAACAGAACTCCACATGAAGTTAAGAAACTCTAGCTAAGCACAAACTGTCATCATGAAACGAACAAACATGCGTGGTGGAAGGAAAAATCGTTCATGGTGGAAAGAAAAGACGTGTATGGTGGAAATGCTGGTTTTTACAGGGTTTCCACCGACAGTGGAAGGAAAACACGGGCATGGTGGAAGGTGAATCTCTCTTTCTCGTTTCACATCTACATCATTAACGCATCAACTCATCGCCGTTGCGAAAACTGATTTCACTGACAATCACCTTCCTCATCTCTGACCAGTTCCATGCACCATGAGGACGAAGGAACGCTTCCGAAGCCAGAACATCAAACGTAAGCTCTACTGTTTCCATCAAGCCATTCACCTCCGCCGACAAGTCAAACAGCGAGCTGTAGTTGGGCTCCATGATTGCACGTCCAACCTTGTCCAAGCGACTGTCGGGGCGGTTGTTCTTGAAGATGTTCAGTAGAGGGGACTCTTCCTCGGTTGTACCAATCTGGTCGGTGGGCAAGTTGCGAAGGAGACTCCGAAATGTCCTGATGGGGTTGGACTCTGCATCGGTGTAGAGCTTTGTTAGGCGAACCTTGGCGTCTTCCACCACTTGGGTAGTTGTAAGGAACTTGCTCAGATTGAGGTTGGACTCGGCTTCACGAAGCGTTTGCTTCTTCTCATGAACCATTGTTCGCTTCATAATGTCGTTGGACTCATCCTTCTTGATGGACTTGACACCACCTTGCCCGGTAGGGTTGACGAAGACGGTGTATCCAAGTCTCACATGGTTGAGATAACTCTCCCTGTTGTTCATCAAGTGGTTCTCATTCACACGGAACACATACTTCCGGTAAGCCGTCTTGCTCTTGTTCAGGTTCAAGTAGTCCAGAACGTGGGTCTTGAACTGGGCAACTGTGTTCAACGGTCGGCGAATGTCTCGTGTGAAAGGCATTGCCCGTGTGGGTTGGTCAATGAACTTCACCAACAGCACAGATTCCTGTGAAGCCGTGAGGGTCATCAACTTCTCTTGGTGTGCATCTAGGGCTTGAGTAATGCGTGTGATGTTGGACTTGATGCCGTCAATGGTGCTTGGCATTTCAAAACCAAACCCGGAGGCTATCACCAAACGCAACGCCTTGTTCTCATTGACTAGTTGATTCACACACTCCTCGTCAAAGATGAGGCTTACCTGTTGCTCATCATTGTCGTCGTTCTGTGTGTCTGTTGCAGGATAAGCAGCGCTACTGGTCTGGTCAGAGGAGGAAGCCATGTCTCTAAACACAGCGTGTAGAACTACTTGAGCAAAAATCTGACATCAAGAAAAGCATGTAGCGAAGAAATTGAAATGCAGGATTGACCGACAACACAGCAGGGCGCACTTTGACAGTCTTCACCAAAAGATGTCGCTGAAGCCGTGGTTGTATCGCTGGTGAGATTGAATTCGGATAAACAATAGAATAAAACTGTTTTTTTATATTATGTTATTATAATATAAATTAACATTGTAAAACTTTATAACCTTTCATTATACTATACGTATACTCTATAACATATTTCGTTTTGATAATTATTACATTTTCTTGATTTGCTTGACTCTTTCAAAGTGCGTTGTTTGAACTTGGTATGCTTCTTCAGTTTTTTCGTCTTTGGCTGTTTGTTTTTATTTTGTTTGATACTCTTCTGATATTTTTTGTTGGTATGTTGCTTTGAAATTTGTTGATGTGTGTGTTTGAGTTTGGGTTCTTTGATGGTTTTTATTTTTGCTGTTTTGTTGGTATGCTTGTTTGAATTATTTAATGTTGTATGCTGTGATTAAATATTTTTGTTGCTGGTTGTGATTATTTATTTGGTTTGCTTGTTGTTCTGGATTTTGTTTTCTGTTTGTTGTGTTGCTGATGGAGAAAAAATAGTAAAAGTAGAATTCCTTGAATTCTCCTTTTACTATTTTTTCCCCCAGCCAGTTGTTGAAGGCCCGCGCCTCCTCCAGTTCTCGCTGGCGCTTCAGCAGCAGCGGCTGCAGGTCGTAACTGGGGTAGGTCTTGCGGAACCACCGAAGCATCTGCGGCTCGTTGCGGGGCTCTATGGACATCATCTTGCGTTTATACCAGCACGCTTGCGCCCGCCGTCAGCCGGTCGTAGGCCGACTGCCTCTCCAGCATGCGCGTGGCGCGCTCGCTCGGCCAAGGCGCTTCTTCGGGCTCGGGCCGCGCCTTGGGCTCGGGCCGTACCTCGGGCTGTACCTCGGGCTCGGGCTGACCCTCGGGCTCTAACTGTGCCTCGGGCTCGGGCACTGTCTTGGGCGCTGCCTTGGGCTTGGGCGCTGCCTTGGGCTTGGGCGCTGCCTTGGGCATGGCTGCTGGCTTGGCTGCTGCCTTGTGCCTTAATGTCACCCTCTTGGCCGGAAGGGGGAGTCGATTTCGTATGCTGGCTCTGTGGGTAGGTCGGGGATCATTTTTTTGCTCTTCGGCAGGGGCAGCTCAGGCGGCTTGGGCTTGTTCTTGCTGCCCGGCGGCCTGCCTCTTGGCCTTGGCGCCGGTTGCGCTTGCTTCATCGGGTTTTTTAAATAGGAAATATTTTTTTAAAGACCTTCGAGGGATTAGACGTGATCCAAAAACAGCACGAACGACAAGGACGAGCCCCTCAGTCGGACGACTTGCCCTTCCAGATCGGTCAGTCGAAAGCGCATGTGTCTCAGGGTGATGGGGCCCCTCACAGCCATGAAGTACCCGTCGTCGGAGCCGGTCTCCACGATGGTGCCCACGGGCGCAGCGCAGGTAGACCTCGCTGTATGCCATCATCCTGACAAACTTGAAGACCTGCTGCCCGCCGGAGACGAAGCTTGGGCCGAGCATGTGGTCGACGCTGAAGGGCTTGGTCGGAGAGGCGGCCGGCGAGGTGGGGTAGTCCACCGCATCGGGGAATTGCTGCTGCAGCTCCAGGTCGTTCAGAATCAGCCGGTTGCCGTCGTAGGCGACGCTCAGGCTGTTCGTGGTCTCGCTGTAGAGCTGATCCGGCCAGCCGGGCGCCCGTGTAGGCCCCCTCTGGCAGCAGCGCCCAGTTCAGCGACAGCGTCGACCCAGTAGAGGTACCGGCCTCGGTCTGTCGACAGGAAGCTATCCGCGATTCTGATCGGGACTCTCCCAGGTCAACCTCGAAGTCGCTGTCCGAGCCGGCCACCTCTTGCGGCTGTCCACGTAGATAGTTGTCATCCGTTGATCAGAGTGGAGCTGGCGAACAGCTTCTGGCCCAGGAAGCTGAGCGCCGCTCCCATCTGAGTCTTTCTCAAGCGCGAAACGCTCTTCAAAGCGCTTGTAGAACATTTCGTTCTTCGGTTTTAGGTAGTACACAAAGAGGAAACTAAAGGGCTCCCTGGTCGCCTGCTCGTAGATCCTGTGCAGCTTGTCCTTTGGCAGCAGGGCGCTCAGCTCTTCGATGACGGCGTCCAGCTCGTGCTGGTTGCGCAGCCTCCAGCAGCAGAGGAACTGCTGATTGACCCGCACGGCTGCGCTGATGAGCCTCAGCTTCTGGGAGCTCACCCAGGTGCTGATTTGCATGTGCCGGCCTCGGATGAAGAGCGTGTCAATGGGCCTTGTGCAGCTGCGGCGTGTCAGCAAAGTCGTCGATGACTACAAGCACCTGGTACAGTTTCTTCATTTCCAACTTCTTGGACGTCTCGGTGATCTTACGCTGTTTACGCTGGGGCTGAAGATGTATATTTTCTCAAAGACGCCGCGATACTGCTCCAGAATCATGCTGATCAGCGCCCCAGTCTTGCCCGATTTGGAAGGCCCGAGGAAGATGCCCGTGCGTGGCACCAGGGGCACCACGCGGTCCGAGGGCTGCTTACTGCTATACTCTGTCGTAGGAAACAGCTTGATCTTCCCCATTCGTCCTTTTGCCTTACTTCCCAAATTCGAAGCCGGGAAGCCGGGCGGCGAGTCCGGGAGATACAGATTTTCTGGGATAAAACTAAAGGTCGGCATGCGTCTGAAACACATGGGAAGCAAGGCGTGGCTGGCTCCACACCTGGACCGGCTGCTGGGCGACGTCACTGTACTGCATTCTCCCTTCTTCGGTTCCGGAAAGCTGGAGTACAGCGGTGCAGGTTTGCGACGGGCTCGAAGGTGTCGACGCCGCGCACCTCCAGGCCCGGGCGCCGGGCGGCAAGGTGTTACTTGAGGCAAGACCCGGTCTTCCTGCGCTCCTTGCTGCGCGGGGCGCAAGGTGGACAGGCGCTTCTACTTCAGGCACCTCCTGCCGGGCGCTCAGAGAGGCCGTGCCGGGCGTCGGGCTGCCTGCTCATACACCCTGCTGCGCAACAGCTTCTCGGGAAAGTGGGGCTCCTTCACACAGCAGCGGCCACTGGCACTGAGCAGCGCGGCGTCTGCAACGGCCACCGACAAATGCCAGGACGCACTGGCCTATCTACGCGCTCTGTCTGTGCCTGGCGCCCCGGCAGTGCATCTATGCCGACCCTCCCTACATCTTCCCCGGTCGCACCATGAACTACTATGGCGCAAAGAGGCGGGGGCACGACCTGGCCTTCCACTCGGAAGCGGCCTGCCCTTCGTCCTGAGCATCAACGACGTGCCTGAGGCCTGCGAGCTCTACAGCAGGGCCGGCTCCATTATGAGCCTGTGCTCGGGCAAGAACAGTTCCAAGCCCGAGCTGCTGGTGCTGCATCGGGGCAATCCTGTTCTCAGCGCAGGAATGGGTGGAGCAATCCTGCGCCCGACGCAGGATTGAGTGGAGCAATCCTGTGCTCGGCGCAGGATTGAGTGGAGCAATCCTGCGCTGGCAACAGGATTGACTGAAATGCGACTCTGCCGGCGTCCTGGCGAGAAGCAGGTCACTAACAGACCTTCGGCGCTATAATCTTCGGGCAAAATCGGAAGCTTGGAGCGAAGTCGGAATTCCGACCTCGGTGGGAGAGCGAAGTCGGAATTCCGACCTCGGTGGATGGAACTCCGGCCTCGCTTTTAGACCGAAGCCGCGGAGCCGGCCTCGCTTTCAGACCGAAGCCGCGGAGCCGGCCTCGCTTTCAGACCGAAGCCGCGGAGCCGGCCTCGCTTTTCCAAGTACGAAAGCTTGTGTCACGGACGAATGCGTTCGGCAGGTTGCCGCGTTAGACCCGGTGACGAAGGCGGTGACAAGTTCGGCAGGCTGCCGTGTCACGAGCGAGGACCTCGGCAGGCTGTCGCGTCACGAGCAAGGTCCTCGGCAGGCTGTCGTGCCACGGAAAACCCTGCGAAGAACGAAGTCCTCTGGAACTCGGGAACTTGGCCGCTTTTGCGCACTTTTTCGACCCAAAAGAGAGCGGTGACGAAGCGGTGACAAACGGTGACAAGCTCGGCGGGATGGAATTTGCCTGCTTTTCCGGGCAGAAAACGGAATCGAGAGCACAGTGAGCGTCTGGAGCCTGTTTTCGACCGAAACCGAGCGAATCTAGAGGCTGAGGCACCCCACTTGCCGTCTGACACGAAAAAACGAACTTTTCGGAGTTGGCTGTTTTGAGCACTTTTTGCACCAAAAACGGAGCGGTGACAAAGCCGGTGACATCGGAAAAAGCGTTCAGCTGGATGGAGAATTTGGCTGTTTTGCAGGGTTTTGTGACCAAAAATCCAAAATAATTAGGTTCCTATAAGCTGGTGTTCCTTACTACTCTTTCTTGTAGAGGCGGCGCTTCTGGGCAACGACAGGGTCGTTGGCGGCCAGCTGAAGCTGACCACGGGCGTCTTTGACCACAAGCCTGTTGACCAGCTCTGTGAGATCGGTCCTCTTGGCAGAGTCCAGCAAGGCCTTGAGGTCGGCTGGCAACGAGTCCTTGCGCTTTAGCCACTGGCTTTTGTTTTTGTCGCGGCCAGCAGGCTCGTCGACCACTGCCAAGGCGTCGGGCTGCTCTGTCTCTTGGTCCTCTTCCACGGCTTGCGCCCACACGCTGACCTTGCCCTTCGCCTTCGCCTTGGCCTTCTTCTTGACGCCAGACTCGGTCTTCGGCTCGGGCTTCGGCTTAGGCTTCGGCTTGGCAGAAGCTTTGCTTTTGGCGGCCGTCTTGGGCGCGGCCGCCGCGGGCCGCTTCTTCACCGGGCTTGCAGCTGCTGGGCGCTTCAGCGCCGTTGGCGAGAGCGCAGAGCTCTGCGGACCTGGTGACTGACCCGGCGACTTGCGCGGGGCTGAAGGGCTGCTGGGCGGTTGCTTGCGCGGCGTGGTGACCGGCTCCATGGCGGGGCGCGAAAACTTGCCAAGTGGCAAAAGTAAAAAGCCCAACGGCTCCAGAGCAACTATAGCCGCAGGCATGCGGTCATGGGGAAACGCATGACCAGCAAACGCAAGGGGCATGACCAGCAAACGCAAGGGATGAAACGCAAATGCATACGCAAAAGCAAACGGAGCGCCTTGCCCTCGCTCACGCTTCGAGCTCTACTTTGCCTACTTAACTGCAAGCTGTCACTGCGTTCCAGCGCGGGTTTCGCCATCCCCAAAATAGTCCCATCCTATGAGCTGACGCGCGGAAATAATTCCGGCAAATACGACCTCGCGTCATGCGGGGGGGCGGTAAGTATTCCCTTTGAACATGGGTGTTGGGGCGCAGCTTGGGCTTGTCAATGGGCATAATTGCCGGAATATGTTGGGACCACGGTTGTGTAGATGTGATAGGTGCTGAATATCCATATTTATGCTAGGCGACCAATGTGTGTGTATGCATATGCTTCCGATTTTGTGTGCGCGTACGTGTCCCCTATTACTGCTTTTACTGGCAGGCGTCAGCCCCAATTTCTTGGCGCCAGATCTTTGGGGCAGATTTTGTTTTACCAGGGTGTCAGCCTCGAACTCTTGTTGCCGCAGCTCTGGGTCCAATTGTTTTGGAAGGTGTCAGCCCCAAACTCTGGCTGCCAGATCTCTGGGGCCAGTTTGTTTTTTGGAAGGTGTCAGCCCCAAACTCTTGCTGCAGGATCTCTGGGGCCAGGAAGGTGTCAGCCCCAAACTCTTGCTGCCGGATCTCTGGGGCCAGTTTGTTTTTTGTGATGATGATGGCGATGATGATGGGGACGACGGTGCTGATGATGATGAGGATGGCGATGGTGAGGAAGATGATGAGGATGGTGGTGATGATGAGCATGGCGATGATGATGATGGTGAGGAAGATGATGGCGAAGATGATGATGAGCATGGTGATGTGGATGATGATGGTGATGAGGAGGATGATGATGACGATGAGGATGGTGATGAAGGTGTCAGCCACAAACTCCTGCTGCCGGATCTCTGGGGCCAGTTTGCTTTTTGGGTGTCACAGTGTCCGCCCCAAAACTCTTGCTGCAGGATCTCTGGGGCCAGTTTGTTTTTGAAAGGTGTCAGCCCCAAACTCTTGCTGCAGGATCTGTGGGGCCAGTTTGTTTTTTGGAAGGTGTCAGCCCCAAACTCTTGCTGGTCTCTGGGGCCAGCTTGTGCTCTGGAAGGTGTCAGCCCCAAACTCTTGCTGCAGGATCTCTGGGGCCAGCTTGCCTTTTTGGAAGGTGCAGCCCCAAGTGCTGCAGGATGATTGGTGTCAGCTGTGTTTTTTGGAAGGGGTCAGCCCCAAACGCAGCAAATTTTGAGTCATCAGTAGCTTCCGTGGCAGCTGCTGGCCTCTTTGTTTTCCTGGCCCATCAGCTTTGCAACTGCTGGTTTCCGAATTGCCGCAGTAGTTTAGAAGTCAGTACTGCCAAAGTGCGGTGTGAGATCTGCAAGCGCTATCAGACGGGCCTTTGCACGTCGGACTCATGCCGTTTTGCGCATGTGTGTGCCATCATGAATTGCCAGCTCAAGCAGATCACAGCAAATTCACGTGACACAGCCCTGATCCTGGGCCGGCACAGGGTCGGGCGACACTGCCTTTGCTGGCGCAGCCTTGCACTGCGCGCGCTCCGTTGCCAGAGCCGCCGCAGCAAAGTGCCGGGCCAGCGCAGCAAGGCCACACAGCCAGCGCATCTCAGCGCACAACCGGGCAACTGGGGGCTCCTGCTGGATGTTTTCGCAGGTCGATTACACCCAGTGACCTTGGCAGCCGTAAACCTCGGCTTTGACTGTTTCGAGCCTTTTGACCTGGACCACAACCAGGAACATGATATCCTGGACAACACGGTTTTCGAAGCCCTGCTCAGACTGTGTTGGTCAGGGTTGATCGCCCTTATAATGCTAGCCCCGCCAAGCAAGGAGTACTCCAGGTTAAAACTAAGACCCGGCGGCCCGCCAGCCTTGAGAACACCACAGCGTATGAACGGCGTGCCCGGCCTTTCGCCCTCGCAGTTGAAACGGCTCCGGGATAGCCACGCCATCCATGAACGAGGCCGAGCCTTGTTCGTGTCGGAATTTGGGAACAGCCGCCTTCGGCAATGTCTTGGCTAGGGGAGGCCAACTTCCATATGCTCCGCGAGCATCAGTGTGCACTTGTATGGGTCGACGCCTGCCAGCACGGCAAGACAGTCGCCAAGTCCTGGGCCTTTGGCTGCAACAGCCCTCGCATTCAAGCCCTCTCGGCACGCTGCAATCACAGATGCAAGCACACGAGCGTTGCTGGAGTGGTCGAAAATGGGGTCTTCCTCAGCACGCTAACCGCTGAGTGCCCCGAGTCGCTGGCACGCCAATTGGCGTCCGGCGCAGGAAGAGTGTCCAAAACAGGGGTGCGCTGCAACTGCACAGCACCATTCCGACACAGCCCAGCCTCGCGCCTTGCCGAGTGCAGGCGGACTGGTGTTGCCCGCATCCAAATCACCCCCTTCAAGCCGTTGCCGTGCCTTGGCTCCGCTGGCTCCATCAGCACGATATGGTGACCCGGATAACTGCACTGAAGCAGTCCAGATCGCTTATGAGGCCTTGCAGGTTCCGTTGCCTTCCAACTTGAGCCCTGCAAACGGACAGCCCTACCGACTGCATTTGCTCAGCAAGCTGGCGGAGTCATGGGGGCCTAGCTTTGTTGCCTTTCCTGCAAGAAGGAGTGCCAACTGGAGCCGTAAGCCCTCTGCCGTGTAGCCTAGCCCCCAAGCACTTTGCGAAGGCAACTGGAAAACGGCAGAAGAAGAGCCCGAAGTCGTGCAAAGCCGTTTGGATAAAGAAATATCTAATAATTGGGTGGTCGCTACCGACCTGACGGTAGCGGAAGCCCAGCGTAAATGGCCTTTGGGAGTCGCCATAGGAAAATTAAATGTAGTCTTCGCTGAAAATAAAGATCCCCGCCTTGTGCCAGACAGCACTGTTTGCCAAGTAAACACCAGATGTTACTTGCCGGAACGCCTTAGCCTTCCAATAGCATCGGATCTAGCCCTAGCCACCCAACCGATGGACACACCAGGGGCATTCGTCGGAGCCAGCATTGACTTTAAGGCCGCTCACAAACAGGTTCAAGTCCGCCCGGATGAACACGGCCTTTTGCTCTTCGCCTTCAAAAACAAGCTCTTTCATTATAGGGTTTGCAATTTTGGCGGGCGATTTTCGGCCTACTGGTGGCAGCGCACTGGAGCCTTCCTGCTGCGCCAAGTCCACGGTTTGCTGGCATGGCAGCCACACAAGGCCTTCTTGTTTGTGGACAACCTTCTGTGCGCCCTAATCCGTGCGCATGCGCCGGAAATGTTCGCCTGAGTGGCCCTATTTTTCTGTGCCATTGCCGCGCCAATCTCTTGGAAAAAAGCACAATTCCAGGATTGCCTTGTGTGGTGCGGATGGGAGATAAATTTCGCCCTTCATCGCAACCCTTCTCGGCAGAAGAAGGGTGCCTTGCAAAACGCTGGAGCAATGCATTGGCCTGCTCATCTGGGCCACCAGCATCGCGTTGCGCTTGAGATCGTGGATGGCGCCGTTGTACGCCGATCTTAATAGCCCTCCAGGCTCCATGCACTCCATCCAGCCGCAGACGTGGCCCGCCTTTCGAAAATCTTTAAATAAAGATTTAAAAACCTGCAGCAGCCTTCCAAGCCTGTGGATCTCTGCAGGGTCCAAAATTTTGGAAATCGCAGGCCGCACGGTGCATTGCCTTGAAAACATCCCACGTCCGCATAGCCGACCCAAGGCCAGCCAGACTTGCCTCGAATGGCTGGGTCGTGCCTTAAGCGCTCTCCCATACAGCCTTTAGCAAAGCATCCCCAGCTGCATAGTGGGGATAGGTGGATGGGCCGTTACATGATCACAGGTGGTCTGGTTTGCGGAAACCTGGAATATGCAGGATGTCCGTCGGTGGCCCAGCCTTACCAAGCCTGCGCAGCGCTACATCGCCTGCTTTGAGACGCTAGCGCAACTAGCGCTCCTCCAAGCCACGCACAGCCATATTGGTGGCGGACATTACTCGTTTAGCGTGCCCTCAACAACTGACAACTCGGCAGCGGAAGCAGGCATTACGACATCTTGGCCTTTGCAAATTTTTGTGCAGCTTGTTGCCTCCTGGGCGCATGCTAAAAACGTCCTTCTGCAGCCGGCTCATCTGCCAGGGCGCTACAATGAGTGGGCGGATGATTTGAGCAGAAATCGCCTTGTGCCCGCCCTGCGGATCGCGTGCGCTTCAGCCCTGCGGGCCGTGCGCAGGCAGGTAGAGGCATCACATTGTGCCCAGCAGAAGCGCCATGGCGCCCAGAACATCTGGCCGCCGCTGCGTGGAATTTGGAACATGTAGCAAAACATGCCCTTGCATGATCCACGCCTCTTCACAGCTACGCGCTTTGCCCTCCGCATGGCAGCGCTGAACAGAGCCGCACAGGAGCCGAGCTGCGCGCCTGCGTGGCCAGAACACCTGGCTGCGCGTGCAGAGTTTGAGACCGAACTCGACCCATCAGGAAAATAGTTTCCTGTGAATGTGCATTGGCGAACCAAGGGAGTGCGTTACAAGCAGTGCCTTCGCATTGTTTCTCCCTGTACTTCCTTTCGCCGCAGGTGCAACCCCACACTGAAGAGGGGGACTTTGCGCCTTGGCCTCAATCGCCTTTTTTCCGGGGTTGCATTGGGAAGCACTAGAGGAGGGGAATATCTCGCCCCTTGTCCTAGGTGCACCGCAGTGCCCTAAGTGCTACCTTCCCAAGCAACCCGGTAAAAAAGGTGTGCGCCTTGCGGTCGGCTTTTGGTTCTGGGTTATTGGTGATTTGAGGCTAGGAGCAGTGCGCGGGACCTTTAACGCGAAGGGTTTTGTGTTTCCCTTGTGTTTATAGGTCTGGGGTGAATCTCCTACGTCGCTGCCGTTTTGTGCTCCTAGCCCTCAAACTCACGAATAGGACTCGCAGTCCTGGTTTCGTTTGAAACCCACCCACCCAACCCTTCTAAGCCCTAAGATACTTAGGCTTTCCGGCCGACCCTCCAACGCTTTGGGGTCCACCGGACAAGAACTGGGAGCGCTCTCCCAGCCTTTTATCGGGGCCCAGACCCGCGGTCTGGCCCTGTTTGCGTCTTTGGACACGCCGGTCCTCTGATGCAGGCGTGGGCACGCATGCCGCGCCTTCATTTGGCACTTTTAAGCAAGGACACGCATGTCTTGCAATCTGTTTCACAGGGGGGGGGAATATCTCGCCCCTTGTCCCAGGTGCACCGCAGTGCGCTAGGAAAGCGCTACCTTCCCAAGCAACCCGGTAAAAAAGGTGTGCGCCTTGCGGTCGGCTTTTGGTTCTGGGTTATTGGTGATTTGAGGCTAGGAGCAGTGCGCGGGACCTTTAACGTTTCTGCGCTGTAACAAAAGCTGAATTTTGCATTCGGGTGAAAACAAACCACTCAAATTTGAAAGCCGTGCTGCTGGGCACCTCAACCTGAGCACGCGCGCAGCCCGCCGATCAAGAATTGAGCGAGTATGCTTCGGAGCAGCTAATTCCACTGATCTCCACTGAGCAGTCATGCTCAGATGTGGAGAACTTGGAAGATTTTGTTTCAAAGTCTGTTCGCGCTTTGACAAGTGCGTTTTGAGTAAGGGTGAGTGACACAAACATAAAACTCTTAACGTTGGGTGTCAAAGCTGGGCACTACTTTAGCGTCCTTGTGCATGCCATCTTTCATAATCACGCGTGTTGCATTTATGCTAGCTGTCATTCTTTGATGTACATGTTGCCGACGCGCACTAGGATCTTTGCCAGAATTGCCCGGTGTTCGCTTGCGAGCCTACGCCCACCGCGAAGTCCAGCGCCTGGACTGGCTGCGGTGGCTCGAGGGTCGCTAAGCCATGTGCCGCAGACATGCAAGGGCTCTTGGGAAAGTTGTGCCCTGCCTTGATGGCACATGTTCCGCCGGCCTTTTGCATGAAACTGAAAGCTCGCATGTGCAATTCCGCATGATATGTGGGTGCTCTTTGGGAATATTTGGGCAGCACACGCACACATACGTCATATGTTTGTAGTCTGCCAAAATGCGGATGCGATGCCTTTTCGGTTTCGTTGTTTGTTTGCATTTTGGCCCGGATGGTGCTGGCGGTGCAGCTTTTGTTTCCTTCTTTTTTTTCCTCTTCTTCTTCTCCGTTTTCCAAGCGATGGCTTGTAAGTTCTGCGCGCAGTATGTGCTTGTTTGTGCCCCCATGATTTTTTTTTTCCTTCGAGGCATCTTCATTGCTCAAAGTAGTGATTTCTTTTTGTTTATGGTATCTTACACAACTGAAATGAATTCAATTCTCAAGTGCTTGCAGTGCGCTTGGTATCATTGTTTTCGTGGCCATGGCAAGTTCCTCTCAATTCATGCAGGGTTTGCATGCTTGGTGGATGGGTCGCTTTCGTGCACCCTGCAGTCACTAGTTCAAAGTGTTGCTGCACTTTGTCTCGAAAGTGCTGACGATGGACAAGCGGTGAACCCTTGGAATGAGTGGTGTAAGTTGTGTTCCCCTTTGAACCAACCGACGACCACATTGGCTCAAGCAGGGCAGGAAAAGGCTGCCGTTTGCAGCGCAAGGCGGGACTGATTAGAAAGGTGGAAAGGGCAGGTGATAGGAGCATTGGAGAATGATGAGCCTGAGTGCGGGGGATGTGGGGGGATCTATCCTGTAGGCTTGTGGCGCTGGCCGCATGATGGCTATAGAATCGGGGTGTTTGGCGTGCATTCAAGAGGACAATTTGGACATCGCAACCGGGTGCTTCTTATCCAGGCTTCGCGGGAAAGAGACCCAGTCAAGCCGAGGTTGAAGTCACGTTCTGACCAAAATTCGCGGCCACTCTGGTTGTGTCTTGAGCCAGCAGCTCACGAGATCCCCGTAAACCCAAGTCAACTTCCGGGGCCCCTTGGGCCGGTGCAAGATCATAGGTGGACAGGCATGGTAGAGCTCAGTGAATCTTGATCCGATCTTTCGTGACATTGTGTTTGTTCAAATTGCCAGCAGGGTATATGGTCCGTTTGGGGGTGGGGGGGGCATGAGAGACTGACCACATCTCCCATACCCATAGGGAAATCAGAAAATCTGTCCTCTGGGGACATGTCATTTTGTTTCTATGGCTTCAGGTGAAACATCATGGATGATGAGAAAGCCGAGGCCAAGAAGGCCGGGAAACCACCGGCAGACCGCATGGCGCGCTTGCTGCTTCGTATGACTACCACGTAATGGAGGCCACTTAGATACTTTTAAACAAACAAGTGATGCAGCACGGGTTTGATTCGTCGAATGCCTTGCACGGCCAAGAATGCAGGCACACCCACACACACACACACAACACACACACACACACACACGCACACGCACACCCACGTATTGATTAAGGTGCTGACGTGCCAGGCAAAACTTGGATTCTAGAGTTGCAAACAGAACAGCATGTTGGAAGATTACTCAAGTGACTTGTTCAACTGAATAGCAGGAAACAAGGCTTGAAAAGTCACAAGCAAGCCGCATCACAAGACAACCAACTGCCAGCATGAGGGCGCTTTCCAAAAACACGCAGGACAAGTAGCTTTACACCATGAGCAGTTGTTAGACACATGTGATAATGGGAATGTGCTTGAGCAACCGTGAGCATGACTGGGGAACAGCGGAAGCCCAGCTGCACCAAAAGCGACCAGCCGAAATCTGCCATCTCAGGACAATGGTGCAGCCTGAAACGGAGATTCGATGGGATCCGTCTGAGAAGTAAACATGAAGGTATCAGAAGGTTTGCCCAAGGAACGGCAGAAAGGAGCTTGATTTTTAGGAGTTCAAGCTTCGCGTCGTGTTTTCGGCGTTGGATTGCTCCGGACATTCACTCGGGGAATCCCCGCTGAACTCGATTGGTGAGCAAACCACCCCTAGTGTTGACGTATTTTTGAGCAAAAGGGGGGCAACCCCGGATCAGTATGCTGATAGCCCTTCCACCATCTTGATTTGAAAAGCCCAGCTGGGTGTGGATCGAACAAATCGGGTAATCCCGGAATGGAACCCTGGCAAACGGAAACAAAGGCTCAAACCTGTCCAGTGTTTCTTATTTAATTCCGACCCATACCGAATTTCCATCAGCGAGTGCTTTCCCTGTTTTGCCCTAGCGAGTCTTTCTTTGGGCCATTGGAAGCCACCCAAAATCCCCAAAACCCCCGGCTTCGGTCCGCCTAGGCCTCCCAGCCCACCCAGGGGGGGCTGGGGAACGTCGTGAAGCTGGTGGCCCGAAGCCGAGCCGGTCGGAAGCGGTGACTGGCTTGTGCTCAAGGTGGAAAAGATGAGCCCAGTCGTGTTTCTTCAGGCACTTTGGGCTTTAACCATGAACGGTGAATCGTCTTGGGAGTTTTGTTGGGTGAATTGGACCTGATTTGGGGGGATTTGGGGGTGTCTCAGATTCTTGTTTTGGTATTGTTTTGGTATCGTAATGGTACCCCAAACAGGTACCCTCAAAAACAAGCACACCTTTTCCCTCGCAAACGAAATTGGCGACACCCCATTTCTTGACGGCTGCAGTGGGCTGTTGCGTGCCTTCCGCACTTTGGCGAATTTGGCTTCAAGGCGCAATGAAAGATGTGCAATGATTGCAAGAGCCGTGCATAAGTGACGACACATTTGGCTGTGGTTGTCAAAACTGTTTTGGGATCCCATTTTGGGGTTTTCGGTGAATTCACTACCCATTTTAGAACCTGTCTTAGTGGGGATTGGCATGTTCACTGGGGGTACGATTTGGCTTTTGACCCATGGCCATTGGTCATTTCTGTTTGTCAAGAAAGTAGCCATGACAATTCGGGGTGTGTCATCGACTTGAGACCGCCAAGAAACCAAACCACTGAGCCTCAGAATCCAGTTGAGCACCTTGACCCTCAGAAGCAGTTTTTGTTTTAGCAATCGAGCAGCGACAATCTACGGAGGGAACACAATAGCTATGCTCATTTCATTTGATTGTTGTTTCATGAGTGCGGTATCCAATCACAATCAGTTCAATAGCGGCACCCCTCATGCTAACAAACTCATCAGCGCCGCCAACATAACCTTCAAGATGAATGGTGGATTGGTTGGGTTTGCGTTCGGTCCGGATTGCTGGACACCAATCTGTTCATGGTTGTTTCTTCTTCATTCACGTTGCAACAAAAGTGGCTGTGAAGATCGTGAACGGTTGCGCCACCGTTGGAAACTTGGCGTTCAATTGAATGGCAGGTGGCTGGCTCCCACTGCATTGGAAGCGCCCCTGATTTTTTGTCCATGCCACTCTCAATCCTGGCGATCCCCTCCATGTGTAAACTTCTCTGCAGTTGCAGCAGTAGACACTGAGCGAGTAATATTTGACATTTTATTGTATGCACACTGTAGACGTAGTAGATATTTATGTTATACATGCACATATACGTGCACATATACATGCACCCATGCATTTGGTTTGACCCTTGCCATGAAAACCAGGAAGAGCCGGCGCATTTCACATTGTACTTTGAGAAAACCTGCGCAGTGAATGTTCCTCTGCCTTGTCTCATTGAACTCTCTGAATCAAATTCCGCGTTGCCCCCTTCTGAGTCAACCCATCCGTGTCCGGGAGCTTTGGGTCTCGAAACTTCGGCTCTGCATGCTCCTTTCCTCTTGTTTCCAGAAAACCCACCGGGAAACATTGAACCTTGTTTCTAGAAAACCCGAAGACTTCCTCCTTTCTCCTTTCCTCTTAGGTGCAGAGCCATTCGGCCATTGGGCGAAGAGTCTCCGCAAATTTCTCCGATTAGAGATCCAAGGTGAAAACCTTCCTGGAGGAGAAGCACTACAGACAGCTGAACAGGCCGTCCTTGTCTTCTTTCGCGGGTATGGGTCAAAATGGGTGGGTCTTCCTTTTGATTCTCCAAGCCAAGGTGAACAGGGTACCATCCCTAAACACACACACACACACCTCACTGTAGGCTGCTTTGAACTCCAGCATGTGGTCCAGGGCTGTGCAGGGATGGTCTGTCACTTCTTGGTGTTGGCTATCTAGGGTCACTAGGTGCGCTTCTAAGGGAGCCATGGCAATGACCATGACCTAAGCTAAAAACTTGTCAGGCATTTCTTTGACCATGACCTGAGCTAAAGACCTGCCAAAAACTGGTAGAGCCTCTTTGCCTTCGCTTTTTCAATGACATGCTAAGAACTGCCGGCAGATGTCGGCCCTGGCGACGGGTCCTTTTCGGAGCCAGGATCTTGTCGGCGCAATGGGCGGGCGCCCACTCCCTGAGCGCCGTGGTGCGGCTGATGGAGGCCTCGGACGGCGTTTGTTCTTTTCTTTTTCTTCTTTTTTTCTTCTCATTGTTTTAGTTAGTTTTTTTCCTGGTAAACAATGATTTTATTTTATTTTATTTTTATTATTATTATTATTATTTTTATTATTATTATTATTATTAATATTATTATTATTATTATTAATAACAATATTAATATTATTTATTATCAATTATTTATTTACTTATTTATTTATGTATTTATTTATGTATTTATTTATGTATTTTGTATTATCATGATCATTATTGATGTCATTCTTTCTTCTTGAAGAGGGGGGGGCAGAGAGGCTTGCAGACAGGCAGATGGGTCTGCAGACTGGGTGGGCTTCAAGGGAAATCACTTTGCTGCCTCGAATCAAGGGTGCACGGGAAAAAGCGATGGTCTTGGGCTTTGCCGCCCGCGCAGGCGCACGGCATCAAGATCATGCCGGAGGAGCTTGGAAGCACCTGCTAGTGGGACCAATTGGGAGGGTCTTTTTGTGGGGACCCGGGCAAGTTGTGGCTTTCCTTTTGGTATTCCTGTAAAACTCTTGGGCTCGATTCCAACATCTCTTTTAAACCATCGTTCTATTGAACGCTTTCCCCTTGGATTCTGCTGGTTTTCTGAAAAGAAGGATCCCTGGAAAGAATGGGGAAGGCCAGACTTGCAAAAGGCGGTCAGTGCTCCAGATTCCTTGGGATGTTGGGGGTGGGGGTAGCGGTTTGACAGGTTTGGCAGGCGGTTGCTTTTGTTTGTCCGGCCTGGTAGGCCAATAGCATAGTCCTTGAATCTTCTGCACGTGAGGGCTTTTCTTTTTGTCACATGTCTCATGTATTGGTAAGGTGTATGTACACGTTTTTTTAGATTGTTGGGGTTGCCGCATTGTGAAGAGTGCAGTGTTTCAGTGAGGGAGGATGAGGAGTCGGAGGTCCGGAAAGGCGATTTTGCTGCGATATCTTTCCTGATTCCATGTCTGAACTTGAGGCTCAGCCTTTTCTTGGGCTGTCCCATGTTGCCCTCCCCAAGACAAATGGTTGTCCCAAATGGCAATCCTAATCGTCTATGGTCCTTTCGGGAGGCACGATCGGGGAGCTTGAACAAAACTCCCCAACCAGACGAGCTTTCAAGGTTCCCATGTTGCTTTGGAAGCCCAAGCTGTCTTTGACCATGGCTTGTCTTCGTTTCCCTTGCACCCCACTTAGGGTTTCCTTCAAAAACCCCAAGAGTGCGCACATTCTTCAAATTGAAAGCTTCCTGTTTTCAAGTTGTGTTGGCTGCGAGTGGTGTTTTCGGTTCCCCACAAAGCCAAGTCCAGGAGGAGGAGAAGCTGGCGGGCATGTCTGAGGAGCGGGTGATTTTCGCATCCCAGGCCCAGCTTGGCCCCTCACCTTAGGGACCTTGAAATTTTTATAGGGAACCTATGTCCCTAAGGTGGACGAATTTCAAGGTGGAACCCTAGGACCTTGGACCCTAACCTTTATAGGAACCCTTGGGCAAAAATGGTTTGCAGCTGGAGTCATTGAAGCCGATGTTTTTTTGTTTTTGTTTGTTTTTGCGAGCGCAGAAGCCACCTTTGGTGCTTTCCCACTAGGAAAACGTTTCCACGAGAAGTATGTATAGTTTTTTTTTTGGGAAGATTATTTTACGCATGTTCAGAACGAAACAGAAACACATTTGAACTTATCGCACTGAAGCCTTTTGAGCAAGCACACGTTCGGCTTGCAGCTAGGACTGTCCGAAGCCCAGGTAAAGCACGCATGTCAGACTCAGCGTGACTCTCCAACCCCCCTCCCCACCTCGATCAAAATCCCATCTTCCAAGAAAACCACCCAACATCAACCAACACCAAAAAGCGCAGAAGACATGGTTCGGTTTCCTCCAGTTTCCTTTCAATCGATCGTCCCTGTGGCGCTCGGGTGGCACTGGGTCTTTCCCCTTTCGGCTCCCTGAGATGGCCCGTCGAGCGACCGGTTTTCGGTGTTCAACCTTCACTCGGCCATCCAAGCGATGATTCTCATGAAGGTTGTTCTGGAAGAACGGTTCTATGATTGGAAATGCTGAGGAACACAAGGAACTTGGAGACGACACGGCCAAGTTCTCTTTTCTGGCCAAGTCAGCGCTGTGTATAGACGCTTGCAACCCCCCATGCATTGCCTTTACAAGATTTGCCAGCTTCAATTTTACAGTTGCAAGCAAGTACACAAACTCCGGATTATAGGATTTGGAGGGAACATGTGGTGCCACACAAAGATAGATAGTTCCACTGGGGTGGGCTTTTCGACTGGCTTCAAGCCCGGGAATTGTGTCGAAAGCACCTGCCCTCGTGCCCTGACTGCGGGGCAACTGCAAACTTCGCCCAGGTTTTCCATAGGCAAGCTGCCCACGCGCCGCAAGGGTTCGCGGCCGCTCCCACTTGGCGAAACGCCTGGTTTGTTCCTCCGTTTGGGTTCTGGGCCAACTAAAGCCCCGATGGCCAACTCCCAATCTGTTTGCACGACGCTTTATCCTTTTCCCCACAAAGAGCACTACTTTGCGGCCCAGGCGATGGTTTTCCTCCCCCTTTGGACTTGGTCCCATTGGGCTCGGCCAGTTGCGAATTGGAGACTCCGGCTGGTCTGGAGTCTGGAGGGAAAAATAAGAATCGCCCAACAACGCCTTTCCCGCACGCATCCAAAAACGCGCGGGGGGCTGGGGTTTCGGACTCCGTCTCAAGGAGCGCATGATCGACGCACTGGTGGCGCGCATGCCGAACCAGAGCCGGGCTCTGGGCGACCGGGGCCGGTGCTTGGCTGCTTTGGGCTTTCGAAGCCAAAACATCCAACAGCCCTCTGGAAAGCCTGAGATTCTTTGATTCTTTGGCGGAATCTGCAAGCCCCCTGCAAAAAAAGCTGGCAGTTGTTGAACCTTTTGTGTGTTTCTTTTGCGTCATTTTGCTTATCCTGTACTCGGGATGCTCCATGATATCGATGTTCGATCCGTTGCACAACTGCGGTAGATATGGTTGATGTGATGTGTTCACACGAATGCATTCGGACGGTTGGGAGCGTGGCTTTTCTGTCCTTCGAAGACGCCGGACAGCTGTTTCGGACTGAGATGTGCAAAACATTACTTGGGACGTGGGGATGTAGTTGGAATTTGTGCGAGCATGCTTGGCCAAGACACATGCCACCTCCAGCAAGCTAGTGTTGCATCCTTCTGGCACACTATGATAGAACTAGTCATTTTGAGCGTCGCCTGGAATGAAGCAAAGCCGATGGGTAGACTCAGCAACCAAGCAGTTGGGAATGTATTGGAGTATGTGCGTCCAAACCAAGGCTTCTGAGCACTTCTTTGGTCCACGAGTACCGCTCGCCGGTTTGACGCATATTCAGATCGTGGGGTTGGAAGCGGGGAACGGGGGGCCCCAGGCCCAAAGCGCGGGGAGTTCATCCAGAGATACGGCAATGAACAGCTTGTAAACTATATACAGGTATTCGGTTATGGCTAGTAGGTGAACATGTCCGCAAGGTACCATTCGCAAGTCGCATGTGTTGCAGTACGAAGGATTGTTGCTGATGGTTCCTGCAGCGAAGTGAGTCTTGTGCTTAGCGCATTAAACGGCACAAGCTTCTTCGTTGCTCAGGCCGGGAGCAGTACGAGCACTTTTTCCTGCAGCTCTCCTTCATAGCTTCCACGTGCCTTGGCACGAGTTTGGCAAGTGAATCGTCGTAGCTCAGGGGACCCTAAACGGGCTCTAATACACAGGTTCCAGCTTTCACCGAAGGACAAACATGTGTGCGTGTGGCACGCTAGAGCCCATTGCTACATCCATTCAACGGGTTCCCCAATGTATTCAGGTTGAGTTTGGAGCCACAGGGTACGGTTGCAAATCCTTTGAGCTGGCGGATGGATGCCCAAATCTTTTGGGCAGAGCTGTTTTGTTCGACCATAGGCCCTAGGTTTTGTAGAAGGATCCTACACCTCACCAGTTCCCAAGTGAAATTGCTTCTCTCCAGCTGCCACCCGAAAGGCGTCTAGAGAGAAAGCCCCTGCCAGCCACAAAGCAGATCCAAGCTGATCGGCCAGCCACCGCCCACACCGGTTTCAAGGCTGAGTTTTGTGTTGGTTTTCTGGGAATGGCGGCTGATTTGGGTATGATTTGATTTTACTTGGACTGGGCCCTCCAGGACTTGTCGATCTCCAGCTATCTCTCAAGTGCCCACCTAAAGTCCCGTCCCACTCAGCGTTCAGAGGAGGCAGGAGCATCAATCCGATGCTCCGATCTCGCAGCATATCCCAGTGCCTCCAGTCGGTCCAGTCGGTGCTTGGGTCACCTGGCCCTCCACCTCTCGACCTCCACACCATCTTCCCTCCAAAGCAAACAGGTCAAATGAAATCAACGCCCTCCAAAAACCACTCAAGTCGCAAAATTCTCGACCCCTCCAAAACCCTCCATCCAAAAACCTCAAGTGAAAAATAAGGGAAACAAAGAGCAAGAAAACAGGAAAAAAACAGCTCCCAAACCTCCAAAAAACCCCTCCATATTTCTTGGTTTCCTTTTGTTGGGGAGCCACCGAAAATCCGCGTCGCCGCGCTGCCCGGGATCCGCTGCCCACCCTTGGGCGCCGGCGGCTTTTTGCGCCCGGGGCTCCGAGGACCACGCGGCTGCGCACGGCGCTGGAGACGGGCCACGCGGAGACCGTGGAGGAAGCCCTGGAGAGCGCGGAGAACGTGGGGGCCGGGCCCGGGGAGGGGGAAGGTTGGGGGGGGTGGGGGGGGTGGGGAAGGTTGGAGGGGGTGGAGGGGGTGGGGAAGGCTGGAGGGGTGGGGTCCGGGTGGGAAGTGTTTCGGGTGCGGTTGGGTGTTTTTGTTTCTCCTATTTTTTTTTCGTTCTCCGGGGCGAAAGGTACCCTTGCAAAGGGCAATGGGCGATTTCGGGGAACTGGGGGGGAACCAGCAGGGGTGTTTATGTTTTGGGGGCTGTTCGGGGCACCGGCTTCATCAGATCAGGGTATTGAAGGCTTCAGGGTTCTTTGGGTGCCTGTTCCGAGTTTGAGCGGAGAAGTGCCAAGAATCGTGGAATGCGGCAACAGCAAGTGAGGCTTAAAGAAAGGGATACCCTTTGTAAATAGGTCAGGCAAGAGATTGGTGATTCTTACTGCGTCTCAACGCTGAGAGCCACTCCTGGTTGTGCTAGGATCATTTGAGTGGTTGCACACAAAGCACAATAAATGCTTGAAGGCAAAAGTCGAACGTGGTTCGACCCACACGATGAAAACCGTGTTGTCGTGCATGGCGACAATTTGTCCGATTTCTGCTCTTGGTATCCATTTTGGCTCCAGACATCCCATCTGACAGTCCTCGACGTGCAAGCCGCAGCGCTCCAATGAACGTCGCATCACTGCAGCTGGATGATGACTTGGACTTGTCGAAGCTTGCCCAGCAGGACTTTGTCCTGAAAGTGCTACAAGACAAGCTGGTCTATGAGTGGGCTGCCCCGGAACCTTTCTCCCGAAGCTTCTCCAGGGCCAAGGTGGAGATGAGTATCTCCTCCATCAAGATGAAGGTATCTGAGATCTCGCCGCTGAGGACCAAAGTAGAAGTCCAGCTGTCTGAGGAGCCCAAGGTGGACATCGGCTTGCAAGATTGGGATTCGAAGCTGAGCCGGCGCCGCCGAACCAAATGGCTGGGCCTGGGCAAGACAGATGTTGGATGTGAGGCTCTGCCCAGTGGCTGCCGGCAGATATGTTTGAAGGCACGTAGCCATGAGCTTATTCTGTGTCACACCTTGCCAAAGGTGCAGGAGTACTTGTCAAAGATGAAGTTGACCGATCCCCCTCCGGTGAAGCGACCTCTCAGCGCTTACAATCAACTGCAGAAGGCCCTGGCAGTGGTGAACAAGAAGGCTCGCAAGGAGAAGATGCGTGGCAGCGATGGTGCTCGCTGTGATGGCTGCGGACTGGAGGAAGAGGATGAAGATTGTGATGAGCTTGAGATCGTTTGTGAGCGATGCTTGTATACTGCCTGTGGGAATTGCGTGGTGGATCATTGCCACGGCACTTGCTATTGCAAGAAAGGGTAGAAGATCAGAGTGTCAGCTTTCGCATGCTTGGCCTTGGGGTTTGGCTGACGTGCCCTTGGGGTTTGGCTGAGCAGGTTCAACCGAGGGAGTCTGATACAGCATGCGCCGCATGTGTTGTGGAAAAGACGGTCCGGCACGTGTCTCTTAGGTTGCAGGGCAGAGGTGTAGATTCATAGGATATCATAAAATCAGCTGCCAGCGAGTGCTCACTTCCAAGACGAGGGCAGATCGCATGGATCGGGGACAAAATAGATGGCTTCCTTCTGGTTGTCCTCAAAATGCCAGTTTCAATTCTTTTTCTTCCCCCTTTGGCTTTCTTTTTCCTTTTAGCTGACACCAATCTGCGACCCGAGCCTTCAGCCGTCAGGTGTTGCAGTACCTGCTGCGCATGGCGGTGTCGCAGGCCGGCGCTGAGGCTCGGAAGAGTCGGGAGGTTTGGGCCTGGAGAGTCGGGTGGCTTTTGGGTGGCCTGGAGAGTCGGGTGAAAGGGGGTTTCCCCAAAAGAAGCACCGAGATACGGGAAGCTTGTGCGTGATAGCAAGGCCGACAAGTTGCAAACCATGATGCACCGCACTGCAAATGTAAGCCTTGTGCGAAAAGTGTCTCATGGCGACTTGGCCATTAGTTGGGCACGTCTTGAGCGGGTTGCATATCCAGTCGAGCAATACCCTGTGCACCGGCTAGGCTTTGTGGATGTGGACCATTCTTGTGGCTCGTGGCAGGGTGCCCTTGGCTTGGATGTTTCGGAGCTCACAGGCCCACAGTCGACTCCGCAGACTCCTTATCACCCTTGCCCCCCCTGGCCGAAATCAAGCTTTGAGTCCAGGGAAGCGGTCGGGGTGGGGCCCGGGTGTTTGGGAGGCAGCGCCGTCGTCCCCGCGAGGTGCAGACCGTTGGAGAGCTGCACGAGCAGTGGCTATCCGACACGGAGCGAAGGATGATGCCGCTGCTGCAGGCGCAGGCGCGACAAATGGAGCCACCGGAGCCACGGGGGGAGAGGGGGCGGGTCGAGATGTTTGCGTGAGTGAAGGAGTTTGGGGTCCCGAAAGGGCTTGTTGCTGGGGTGGTCTTGGTGGAGTGTCTATGTTTTCTTAGGGTCACTCGACCAAACCCAAAATCTCGGTGAGGGTGTTGCATTCAAGCGCTCCTACCCGCAGTACTAGTGTTTTGTTTGGGTTTTGCAGGGCCCAGAGATCAGAACAGGGAACCCTCCAGGCTGAATTGATGTTAGCTTTCGGTTGACAGCCTGAATGAGGTCCTTAGTTACACACTTGCGCTTTTCATTCTTGCCTTTGAGTCTTGACAAGGATTCGGCGCAGCACTCTTACTCTTGGCAATGCGGTGCTTTTTTTCTCCCAGGGTTGGTTGTGTATTTTTAGCTGTGGTCGGTCGGTCGGTTGGTTGGTTCGTTGGTTGGCTCGACATCCCCGGCACACCCGCCTCACGGGACTGGTAGGCTGGCTTAGATCTTACTGATGGTTCTTGGGGTTGGGTTGGGGTTCCTTTAAAGGGCTGACATCCAGACTGCTGTTCGATGGGGTTAAGGTTGGCTTTGGGCGGGTTTGTGGCTTGGCTTGCTCCAAAACCAATCCAACCGGTCCAAAAAACTCACGTAACGACATCCTAAAGCAAACCTAAGGCCGGTCCGTCTCTGACCGGAGGTCTAGGGTAATTAGTGTTGCGGCTCATGTAGCAATCGCACAGGATTCAAGCCTCATTTGCCGTCGAAAACTACCAATTGTCAGAGGCTGAGCAAAGCCAGAACCACTCTGGAGGGGGTGCAAATGGTCGGTGCAATTCCGGACGTGCGAGCCCTGCCAGCGAAAAAAAGCTTCGGGACACCTAGGCGAGTTCTCAAAAGCAAGCTCTGCTTCGAAACCTCTGCCATTGGCACCCCTCCTAAAAGCACCCCGCTTTTCTGGACCCGAGCCGCACCGCGCCGTCGCCGTCGCTAGATTTGTCGGGGAATCAACTTGCGAATGGCCAGGCCACGCAGATGGCGACGCAGAAGGAGCTGGCGCAAGCGCGGGCGTTGATCGGCCCGGGGGCCAATTTGTTAGAGAGTCCGGAGGGCTGGGGCTGCGGGGGGGGGGGGGGGGGGGGGGGGCCACCTGTTTAGTTCTTTGCATTGTTCTGCGTAGACGATTTTTCCACCAGGTTTTGAACAAGACTCAAATAACAAATGCACCGGTGCAAGTCTGGTTTGGAAAAGCCTTGATCTTTGCCCCAGAAAGTGTGCGCAGGAGACCCGCTGGAAGCCTTCTTTTGCCTCCAATGATTTCCTGGACGTGCTCGGAACCTTTTTGGAAGCGAGCACTGATTTGTACATTTTGAGGTTGCTTATGATCGAAAAACATCATCATGGGCATGAGTCAACTCATGCACTTTGACCACATGAGCTGGCCGAAAATAGCAGCAGCGAGGAGTCGGGTTCGCCTTGTTTTCGAAACCCGTGCGATGAAGCCAGACTTTGATGTGGCTGTGGGTCAAACCAATGGTACCATTTTGGGTTTTCGGTGCACCACCCGTTTTAGTCTATTTTAACGCCTCCGGCTCAGGCCGCCGACATTACAGGCCTGCTTTCTTACTTGCGTCCCTTTGGAATTGTCCCCTTGCCCCCTTCCCCTCTGAGATTTTTGCCCCCCTTTCTTTGTTGAGATCCATTCCCCCTTTCCGCCCTAAGGCCTTTTCTCCCTCTGATTTTTTCCCTTTTCCTCCCTAAGATGTTTTCCCCCCTCTCCCTGTTGAGATCCTTTCCCCCCTTTCCCCCCTAAGGCCTTTTCCTCCCTGAGATCTTCTCCCTTTTCCTCCCTTTCCCCCACTTTCCCCCCTACGGCCTTTTCCTCCCTGGGATCTTTTCCCTTTCCTCCCTGAGATCTTTCCCCCCCTTTCCCTGTTGAGATCCTTTCCCCCCTTTCCCCCCTACGGCCTTTCCCCCCGCTGAGATCTTCTCCCTATTCCTCCTTAAGATCCTTTGCCCCCTTTCCCTGTTGAGATCCTTTCCCCCTTCCCTTTAAGGCCTTTCCAGATCTTCTCCCTTTTCCTTCCTAAGATTGTTTCCCCCCTTTCCCTGTTGAGATCCTTCCCACCCTTTCCCCCCTCAGGCCTTTCCCCCCCCCTGAGAGCTTCTCCCTTTTCCTTCCTTAGATCTTTCCCCCCTTTCCCTGTTGGCCTTTTTTCCCCCAGATCTTCTCCCTTTCCTCCCTAAGATCTTTTCCACCCCTTTCCCTGTTGAGATCATTTCTCCCCTTTCCCCTCTAAGGCCTTTGCCCCCAGATCTTCTCCCTTTCCTCCCTAAGATCTTTCCCCCCCTTTCCCTGCTCAGATCCTTTCCCCCCTTTCCCCCCTAAGGCCTTTCCCCCCCTGAGATCTTCTCCCTTTTCCTCCCTAAGATCTTTTGCCACCTTTCCCTGTTGAGATCCATTCCCCCTTTCCCCCCTAAGGCCTTTTTTCCCCCCGCGATCTTCCCCCTTTTCCTTCCTAAGATCTTTTCCCCCCTTTCCTTGTTGAGATCCTTTCCCGCCCTTTCCCCCCTAAGGCCTTTCCCCCCCTGAGATCTTCTCCCTTGTCCTCCCCAAGATCTTTTCCCTTGGTTGAGATCCTTTCCCCCTTTCCCCCCAAGATCTTCTCCCTTTTCCTCCCTAGGATCCTCTCCCACCTTTCCCTGTTGAGCTCCTTTCCCCCTTTTCCCCCTAAGGCCTTTTCAGATCTTCTCCCTTTTCCTCCCGAAGATCCTTTGCCCCCTTTCCCTGTTGAGATCCTTTCCCCCTTTCCCCCCTAAGGCCTTTTCCGTGCCTGGGATCTTCTCCCTTTCCTCACTGAGATCTTTCCCCCCCTTCCCTGTTGAGATCCTTTCCCTCCTTTCCTTCCTAAGGCCTTTCCCCCCGCTGAGATTTTCTCCCTATTCCTCCTTAAGATCCTTTGCCCCCTTTCCCCGTTGAGATCCTTTCCCTTCTTCCCTTTAAGGCCTTTCCAGATCTTTTCCCTTTTCCTTCCTAAGATTGTTTCCCCCCTTTCCCTGTTGAGATCCTTCCCACCCTTTCCCGCCTAAGGCCTTTCCCCCCCTGAGAGCTTCTCCCTTTTCCTTCCTTAGATCTTTCCCCCCTTTCCCTGTTGGCCTTTTTTCCCCCAGATCTTCTCCCTTTCCTCCCTAAGATCTTTTCCACCCCTTTCCCTGTTGAGATCATTTCTCCCCTTTCCCCTCTAAGGCCTTTGTCCCCAGATCTTCTCCTTTCCTCCCTAAGATCTTTCCCCCCCCCCCCTCTTTCCCTGCTGAGATCCTTTTCCCCCTTTCCCCCCTAAGGCCTTTCCCCCCCCCTGAGAGCTTCTCCCTTTTCCTTCCTAAGATCTTTCCCCCTTTCCCTGTTGGGCTTTCCCCCCTAAGTCCTTTTCTCCCAGATCGTCTCCCTTTCCTCCCTAAGATCTTCCCCCCCCTTTCCTCCTTAAGATCTTTCCCACCCTTTCCTTGTTGAGATCCTTTCCCCCCTTTCCCTCCCAAGGCCTTTCCCCCCCCTGAGAGCTTCTCCCTTTTCCTTCCTAAGATCTTTTCCCCCCTTTCCCTGTTGGGCTTTCCCCCCTAAGTCCTTTTCTCCCAGATCTTCTCCCTTTCCTCCCTAAGATCTTTCCCCCCCCTTTCCTTCCTAAGATTGTTTCCCCCCTTTCCCTGTTGAGATCCTTCCCACCCTTTCCCCCTGAGGCCTTTCCCCCCCCTGAGAGCTTCTCCCTTTTCCTTCCGTAGAGCTTTCCCCCCTTTCCCTGTTGGCCTTTTTTCCCCCACATCTTCTCCCTTTCCTCCCTAAGATCTTTTCCACCCCTTTCCCTGTTGAGATCATTTCTCTCCCCTTTCCCCCCTAAGGCCTTTGCCCCCAGATCTTCCCCCTTTCCTCCCTAAGATCTTTCCCCCCCTTTCCCTGCTCAGATCCTTTCCCCCCTTTCCCCCCTGAGGCCTTTCCCCCCCTGAGATCTTCTCCCTTGTCCTCCCCAAGATCTTTTCCCTTGGTTGAGATCCTTTCCCCCTTTCCTTCCGAGATCTTCTCCCTTTTCCTCCCTAGGATCTTCTCCCACCTTTCCCTGTTGAGCTCCTTTCTCCCTTTTCCCCCTAAGGCCTTTTCAGATCTTCTCCCTTTTCCTCCCTAGGATCTTCTCCCACCTTTCCCTGTTGAGCTCCTTTCTCCCTTTTCCCCCTAAGGCCTTTTCAGATCTTCTCCCTTTTCCTCCCTAAGATCCTTTGCCCCCTTTCCCTGTCGAGATCCTTTCCCCCTTTCCCCCCTAAGGCCTTTTCCCTGCCTGGGATCTTCTCCCTTTCCTCACTCAGATCTTTCCCCCCCTTTCCCTGTTGAGATCCTTTCCCTCCTTTCCTTCCTAAGGCCTTTCCCCCCGCTGAGATCTTCTCCCTATTCCTCCTTAAGATCCTTTGCCCCCTTTCCCTGTTGAGATCCTTTCCCCCCTTCCCTTTAAGGCCTTTCCAGATCTTCTCCATTTTCCTTCCTAAGATTGTTTCCCCCCTTTCCCTGTTGAGATCCTTCCCACCCTTTCCCCCCTCAGGCCTTTCCCCGTAAGAGGGAAGAGTATGTATAATGTGCCGGGGAGAGGTCTGGGCATCAACATCACACTGAGAGCTGGCTTTCAGGCAGATCTTGTATAGGAATTGATTTCATAAAATTGCAAATCTTAGTCTGAGAAGTTGGCTTCCAGGGGACTTTGGTAGGAATGAAATTGCAGATATTACAAATTAATTTGTAGGGTAAAGAAAATATTCTCCAAAATAACAAATCTTTACAAGTTTTACACAATCTAGTCTGAGAAATTAGCTTCCAGGGGAATTTGGTAGGAATTAAATTACAAATTTTACAAATTTTACAACTTTTACAAATTAATTTGTCAAATTTGTGAAATCTGGCCCAAATTTACAAATTTTACAAATTAATTTGTAAAATTTGTAAAATATAAAAATAATCTGGCCCAAAACTACAATTTTTACAAATTTTACAAATTCTAGTCTGAGAAATTAGCTTCCAGTGGAATTTGGTAGGAATTAAATTGCAAATTTTACAAAATTTACAAATTTTACAAATTTTACAAATTTTACTGCAAAATTTGTAAAATATCAAAAACATCTGGCCCAAAATTACAAATTTTACAAATTTTACAAATTCTAGTCTGAGAAATTAGGTTGCAGGCAAATTTGGTAGGAATTAAATTACAAATTTTACAAATTTTACAAATTCTACAAATTTTACAAATTAATTTGTACATTTTGTAAAAACATCACAAAAATCTGGCCCAAAATTACAAATTTTACAAATTTTACAAATTAATTTGTAAAATTTGTAAACTATAAAAAAATCTGGCCCAAAACTACAAATTATACAAATTTTACAAATTTTACAAATTCTAGTCTGAGAAATTAGCTTCCAGGGGAATTTGGTAGGAATTAAATTACAATTTTTTCAAATTAATTTGTAACATTTGTAAAATATTAAAAAATCTGGCCCAAAATTACAAATTTTACAAATTAATTTGTAAAAAATTGTAAAATATCAACAACAATCTGGCCCAAAATTATAAATTGTACAAAATTTACAAATTAATTTGTAAAATTTGTAAAACATGTAAAATTTGTAAAATTTGTAATTAATTCCTACCAAATTCCACTGGAAGCTAATTTCTCAGACTAGAATTTGTACAATTTGTAATTGTGGGCCAGATTTTTGATATTTTACAAATTTTACAAATTAATTTGTAAAATTTGTAATTTTGGGCCAGACTTTTTTTGATATTTCACAAATTTTACAAATTAATTTGTAAAATTTGTATAATTTGTAAAATTTGTAATTTAATTCCTCAGACTAGAATTTGTAAAATTTGTAAAATTTGTAATTTGGGCCAGATTTGTTTGATATTTTTTCAAATTTTACAAATACATTTGTAAAATTTGTAATTTTGGGCCAGAATTTTTTGATATTTTACAAATTTTACAAATTAATGTGTAAAATTTGTAAAATTTGTGAAATTTGTAAAATTTGTAATTTAATTCCTACCAATTCCCCTGGAAGCTAATTTCTCAGACTAGAATTTGTAAAATTTGTAAAATTTGTAATTGTGGGCCAGATTGTTTTCGATATTTTACAAATTTTGCAAATTAATTTGTAAAATTTGTAAAATTTGTATTTTAATTCCTACCAAGTTCCCCTGGAAGCTAGTTTCTCAGACTAGAATTTGTAAAATTTGTAAAATTTGTAATTTTGGGCCATTTTTTTTGATATTTTACAAGGTTTACAAATACATTTGTAAAAATTGTAGTTTTGGGCCAGATTTTTTTTTGACATTTCACAAATTTTGCAAATTCATTTGTAAAATCTGGAAATTTCACTTTTTACACATGTACTTGCGAAATTTGTGAAATGCTTAATTGTTAACCATATTTTTTGGAATTTGGTATAGTTCAGAAACTAATCTGCAAAATGTGTATAACTTGTAATGTAACTCCAGCCAAATCTCCCCGGAAAGCAAATTCCCCAGAGTACGTTTCAATGTCAGCAAACATCTGATTTAGAATTACAAGCTGGATTTGAACAAACATTGCTCGGGGGTTGCAGATTGCACAAGCTAGTTTGTAAAAAGTCGGTCCAGAATTACACAAATTACAAGTAAAGGTGTGAACATTGTAAACTTGATAAAACTTGATCACCGTCCTTCCCTTAACGGCTTTTTTTGGGTCAAGTTTGTTTCATTTTGAATCGGTTGAAGTTTGGTAAGGAAATGGGGGGGGAAAGCATATTTTCTTTTCGTTTGGAATCTCTCTTTTCTGTTATTTCCATGTGTTTGTTTTTCTTTAGGATCTCGAATTCATACTCCTTTCTTTATCTTTCACTCTCTCCCCTGACCATTTCTTCCTACAATCAACTCAATAAACTAGGATGGAAAAGACAGGGATAAAGAAATAAACATAAGATAGGTAAAGGAGAGAGGACATCTTCTGTAACATGAACTTTCATACCACACATACCTGATGGAGAAAGAGATGGAGAAAACCGTACAAATAGAAAGACATGGAAAGGCTACTGGGATTGTGGGATGGATTCATTTGTATCTCAGAGATTTTATCGCATACCAGGTTAGACCAATCGATGAAGGTAAGGGAAAGGGAAAGGTGTGAAAGAACAAAGAATGATTAAGAACATCTTCCGCCCAGACATCACGCAGAATACACCAGATAGCCTGTCCGTGAGACTTGGAGGATATGATGATTGAAGATTCCCTCACTATCCCTTTCCAGCCTGTCTTTGGGGCCTCTTCCAAATCATTGCCTGTTTCCTCTTGTCCATCCATCCTCATCCTTTATTTGCATTTATGGATGGGCAAGAAGTGACGAAAGCATTTGCAGGCAGTAATAATTACGGTAGAAAACGTAATATCCTCCCTTTCTTTTCAAAATCCTGTTTTATGCAAGCTAACAACATAAAAAGGGCGCGAGACAGTTATGACAAAGCTAAAGATAATTATGGGTGGTGCTTACAGAAGCTATCTAATTTATTACGTGCTAATACATGCTTCTAATCTTAAAACCATACTTACATTCCTCGTTCTTTTCTATTTTATTCTTCCCTTGTTGAGATTCATTACGCCATCTTTCTTTGTGAATGCTTTTGGCTGTCCGGTCGTCGCTGGGGCTCACCGAAAGGAAAAAATATTATGAGTAGGTCTTACTCATATTATTTTGCTTGTGTTTTACTATCTTTTGGACCTTTCATCCTTCCCCTTCTTCTGTTTCCCTTTTCAACCGTTGAAGAATGCCAGAAATCGAGGGGTGAAGGAAGGAGGGAGAAGCTAGCCCCCCCGTTCCTTCTTCTCCAACTGTATCGCTAGTGGGGAGAAGATAGGAAGGAGATCAACCGTTCCATCTTTACCTTTCCCTTCCCCACTACGTTCTGGAGTTCTGTCACTACGAAAGACTCACGATGGAACAGTCTAAAAGTGGGACGAAGGAAGGGGATATTGGCTTTATTTTTGGTTTATTTGTAGAAAAAGAAAGCCACTTTCCACAACCCGCTTCTTTCTGTAAAAACACAGATGGAAGAAGATGACCTTTCCTTTCCCGGCCCAGCCAACGCTTGTCATTTTCCTTGCCTTGTCTTTTACATTGCCATGTTTTGGAAATGAAGAAGTAAAGCGTCTGGCAAGGAGGTAAGCGCCCATCAATACTAATTGAAGATAACGAATTGGATGGGCACTTACCATGTCTTTCTATCACTTCTTTCTTTCCTTTTGATGAAATTGAAGATTGAAAATGGGAAGTGAGAAGCCTCTCTTGACTTCTTCCTCAAGCATAGGCTGCTGTTAATCTTATGCCGTGTGATGCTTGGGAAGAAGAAGAGAAGATAGGAGAGGGTGAACAGAAGTAACGTGATTCTTTCTTTTCCTCCGATCGCATCCTGATTTTCCCATGTATGTCACCCACCAACATCTTCAACCCATAAAGATTTGACTACAGAATCCTTAAAACCTTTTTAATAGCAAATGCTAGCGGTCTCTCTCTTTTGCTAATAATCTTTAGAGTTTTAGATCATAGGATGGTGTAAGGACTGGGTTCTTCTCATCGTTGACGTCCTTTCCTTGTCCAAGTCACGGAGGAAGCGAGGTTGGTTTGTGGTCCCAAGAGCTTGTATCCTTCCCTTTCTATCTCTTCCACTTCATCCAGGAAACATTTGTGGATGGACATGTCGTTATTAAGATCATTGCCTTTCGGTTTACCATCCCATTTATTGCTTGAATGTCTATCTTTGTTGTCTTCCATTTACAATATTATCTGAGAAGTATAGAAATGCTTCTGGGTGTGAGGTTGAAACAATTGGCGATGTAAAGAAAATCACGATGGTTGGAACAGAAAGATAATCATTACCAAGAATAGGTTCATAGTCTCTCATCTGCTGGTTGCATTCTCATGTACTTGTTCACTCTGCAACCTTTCTACTTGTTTATCTATCTTCCCAATCTCTCTTTCTCTCTCTCGCATTGTAAACGTTGGAGGCATCTGGATGGGGGAAAAAACCCGGGGGGTAATAACAAATATGAAGAAGAGGAACTGGCTGACACTCCTTCTGCTCTCCCGTCTTTCGCGGCTATCAGGAGTAGTAAGAATTACGAAAAGGCCTATGAAGAAACATAATAGATATATAAATAAATAGATCAATAGGCAAATGACAGAACCAAGAACATGAAAGTAATAAAGAATGTTAAAAAATGAAACGGTTTATTGGGAGACAAATTATTCTTGTCCATCAAGAACCCTCTCCAACACAGTGAAAAACCTAGAGTGGACAATGATGGATATGATAGAAAACACAATAAGATAATAAAACGCAGTAAGCTATGAGATTACACCGATTCTGTAATTATTGCCTTTAAATTCACCCCGTGACCACTTCATCCCATTTACACAAATATATTGGAGAAGATATTAGTGCATGATGAAGAATAAACACAAATTATAACCATAGATAGTTTGCTTGACTCTGAAGAGGCTGTTGGTCTTTACTCATGGAGTTTATTTAGTTGTATCTTCTTTCTGCTTTTGTTATATTAGAATTTCCTTGCAAAATATCTCACTCACTTCCTATTGTATCATTAGATATGTGCAATATTCTTGAGTTTTAGGTGAGAATGAAAAGGATATTAATAGTTCAAAGTTGCTGGAGAAGGACGGAACACTATTTACGAAAGGCTATTTATTTACTAGAATCTCATGAGTAATGTTAACTAATTTGTATCGATTGGGGTTTATTTCTCACCTTCTCTTTTTAAGGGGTTTCCTTTTGCCTCCCAAGCTAATACTTGTCAAATCCTACTGAATCAATCTTCATTAATAAAATCATGTTCATCGCTAGAAGTGACCGAAGGAAGCTAATAGTTTTCTCATCATAATATTGCCTGTCCAAATAGAGTGATGAATGAAGAGACGCTTAACTGTTATTATTGCTTAAGTGACGTCTCACGGACAGGCTACGTCTCCAGACCCTTTTTTATATCTCTCTGATTGTTCTTTCCTTTTATGTTTATTTCACCAGCATTTGTTTACTATTTACTTCTTCCTCACTGACATTCGATCTTCTCTAACTCTGTTATCTGTTACTGTGGCTTTAATCATTTGATTAACATTTTCCTCTTTCCATTTCCATGCTCTATCTTGGTGAGCTAGCAAACGTTTAATTTAGAAAAAATATGGAAGTGATAGATAGGAGGACATCATTATTTGTTTCTATTAATACTACTTCACGAAGGTATACCGTGTGCTTTTATCACACTCTCTCACAACCAAAGAGAGGATGTTCATCTGGTCTTCATCACCCCTCACCCTTTTTTCTATTACTACAAACTAGCTGGTTCTTTCAGGGTGGGGCATGCCAAGACATTCCTTTCTACTCTTGGGATTGCACCAAAAGAGTCCATGTGCAACAATGAGCCGTTCTGCTCTTGAAGGCGCGCGGCGGCACATTGTACGTAATCTTCCCTGCCACGGCCTTTCCCCCCCCTGAGAGCTTCTCCCTTTTCCTTCCTTAGATCTTTCCCCCCTTTCCCTGTTGGCCTTTTTTCCCCCAGATCTTCTCGCTTTCCTCCCTAAGATGTTTTCCACCCCTTTCCCTGTTGAGATCATTTCTCCCCTTTCCCCCCTAAGGCCTTTGTCCCCAGATCTTCTGCCTTTCCTCCCCCCCCCCCTTTCCCTGCTGAGATCCTTTTCCCCCTTTCCCCCCTAAGGCCTTTCCCCCCCCTGAGAGCTTCTCCCTTTTCCTTCCTAAATCTTTTCCCCCCTTTCCCTGTTGGGCTTTCCCCCCTAAGTCCTTTTCTCCCAGATCTTCTCCCTTTCCTCCCTAAGATCTTCCCCCCCCTTTCCTCCCTAAGATCTTTCCCACCCTTTCCCTGTTGAGATCCTTTCCCCCCTTTCCCTCCCAAGGCCTTTCCCCCCCTGAGAGCTTCTCCCTTTTCCTTCCTAAGATCTTTTCCCCCCTTTCCCTGTTGGCCTTTTTTTGCCAAGATCTTCTCCCTTTCCTCCCTAAGATCTTTTCCACCCCTTTCCCTGTGAGATCATTTCTCCCCTTTCCCCCCTAAGGCCCCCCCCCCAGTTCCCTGTTGAGATCATTTATTTCCCCCCTTTTCCTTCTAAGGCCTTTTCCCACCCTCAGTTCTTCTCCCTTTTCCTCCCAAAGATCTTTCCCCCCCTTTCCTCCCTAAGTCCTTTTCCCTGAGTTCGTCTCCCTTTGCCTCCCTAAGATCTTTCCCGCTTAAGATCCTTTCCCCCGTTTCCCCCCTAAGGCCTTTTCCCCCCAAGATCCCCACCCTGTCCCCCCATTGCCCCTTAGGGCCTGTTCCCCTCGAGAAAGATTTCCCTTTTCCTCCCAAAGATCTTTTCCCCCCTTTCCCCCTTAAGGCATTTTTTCCCCAGATCTTCTCCCTTTCCTTTTGTGAGATCTTTCCCCCCCTTTCGCTGTTGAGATCGTTTCCCCCTTTCCCCCCTTCATTTCCTTCACCAGCATGGGTAACATCCCCAGCATCACTTGCATCATCCGCATCCTTGGCAGGCGCTGATGCTGATGATGCAGGTGATGCTGGCGATGTGCCACTGGAGCTGGATGCGAAAGCGCGCCCGGGGGGAATCGAACACCCCAATGTTTTTGACAAACTGAGTTGCGCAAGCCCGCACAATGAACAGATTTAGTGAAGCGTCTTCGAATCACCGCGTGGTACGTGGACCCCCCCCCCCGCAACAGTCTGACATGGTGCCCCTGGGGAGGGGTTAGGGGAGGGGTAACAGGTAAAGAGGTAAGGAGCATTTTTTATGTCCAGCACGCCGTCTATTGTCGGCGGATTTTCGTGGTTGGATTGAATCGGATGTTCACTGGGGGTACGATTTGGGTTTTGACCCATGGCAATGTATCCATGCAGCGCAACCCAGGCGGCTTCATGACCCAGACCAAGGAGGGAACTGATCGCTCGGCTGATCGCTTGGGGTGTTGTGCCTGGTTGGCCATTTGGGTCAAGGCCGCTGTATGGGCGTGTCTTTTTTCGGGAGAGGCTCTTTTTTTGTTTTTAATTGGTGGTTTCCCTTTTGGTTTCCTTTTTAAAGCAACCAAACATGGTACCCTCAAAACAAGACACGCTTGTATGAGTTTTTTGGAATTCAGAGAGACGTGGGCCCTTTGTGAAGGTTCTGGGCAGAACTCTTCCAGGTTTGCCAAGCTGCATGTGTTGTGTGGAAGCAAGTGACGCCCCTCGTCTGGAGTGTAGTGAGAACAGCGAGGTGAAGAGTGTGGGGCATCCACGCCAGCAGCCTATGAGATGTTTCTTCTTTTATTTTTGAGAGTGGGCACACCGCCACTGGATTCCCGAAACTGAAAGGTTTGCTTCAACGAGCGGTGCTGGAAGGTCGGGCAGGGTTGCCTCCACCAGTTGGCAGTCAACACATGAGCCGAACACCAGTGCTTGGGTTATGTTTGGGAGGATGCAGATGCGTTCCATGACTCATGATTCACACATGCCGGTTTGGGGCAGGCAAATCCTTTGTTGGGTAGTCATTAAAAAAACAAGCTCCCGACACGTGACCGGGTCAAACCCAAGTGGCTGATAAGGGCTTCAAGAAGCTTCAGCCAGCCAGGCCAAAGCCCGCATGGCACTGTCACTTGACGATGCCATGCAGTTTTCCTTAGCTCGGTCTCGGTAAAGTGGTGTCTTCGTGTTGGTTTTGCAACGATTTGGCTCGCCTCAAAGTGGATCGTTTTATCGATTTGCTTCGGTGGGCCCAGGCTTTCTCTTCTTTCGTGCGAGACGCTTGTAGAGCCACGCCAAGCCTGGCTTGCAGCATCGCCATTGTGGAGAGAAGGGCAACCTCGTGTAGCCTTACCAAAAAAGGTTCCAGCGTGAGTTTCGGCTCCTCACCACTGGCCTGTGTTTGGAGTCGCCCCAGGTTTCAGTGATCCTGGCATTGGCCAAGCCAGGGCTAGGTGCCCAGAATTTCGTCGCCCAAGGCCCAGGGGCGAAAGCCCGGAATCGTCGGGATTTTGGTTTCCTTTTGAAATCCCAATCCAACAACAGTACCAAGCCTCAAAGACTTCTATACACACACATACACATGCAGTGGCTTCCAGGGGGATGGATTTTTCTCCCCTCAAAAAGTGGATCGGCTTTTTGGCGCGAGGAGTGCGCCTCGGGCTTCCTCACCAGTCTGGTGGAGCAGCAGGAGCAGGCGGGAGCCGGGAGCTGCGCGGGGGGGCTCGAAGAAGCCACGGGCAGGTCTCCTGGGGCATTTGTTTGCTTGGAGTCTGGGGAAAGAAGCGAAGAACCCTCTAAGACCTCAAGAGTTGACTCCTTGGTGGGTATGATCTATTAAATGGAAAAATAGATAAAACATAAAATCATAACATATATATATATATATATATATATGTATACATATATATATATATATATATATATATATATATATATATATATTTGCGTGATCCCCTTCCAAGAGTCAAGCAATGGATCCCGGATACACCCATCGCAGCTGCCTTCAGTTGCTTGTAACAGTTTCTAGGCTGGGACCGGCTGGAGCTGAACCATGGGTACTGTAGATGGTTTGGATCAGGATTGATGTCACGAATCAGCAGGCAACGTCCTGGCGAGACCCAAAGAGGGCGTTTCAGCTCTCCTTTGTTTTCTTGTTCCAATGAACCGGCGCCTTTGCCGGGCGCCCTTTGCCGGGCGCTCGCGCCCCCTTGGCGCCGCGTTCTGCAAGGCTTTCCCTGAGCTTCTGGAAAGGGACGTTGCCCTATGCTGCGAAAGGGCCCATGGACCAGTGACCGCTTCTTTTGCTTTTTCTTTGTTTTGAGTACATGATATATGATATATATATATATATATGATATATATAAATCCACGAAACCCAATGCGTTGTTTGTAGAAACCCGAAGCTCCGGGATTTGGCTTTCAGTGACTGCCAGCCCGTGCAAAACGGGGGGAGGCATCGAAGAATGCTCGCCAGGCGATGCTGGCTCAGAGCTTTCTAGGCCTGGGGGGAAGCGGAGGTGGTGGGACCAAGGGCGTGGGTCAAAATGAATCCACCAGGAATTGGACCGCAGGTGATAGTCCAAGTTTTTTTATTTGCCAGGGCTCCATTTGGGGGTGCGGGTGGACGCAGGTGATAGTCCAAGCTTTTTTTTTTTTTATATTTGCCAGGGCAAGCCATTTTGGGCACATAGTTTTGACCCACAGCCAAGGGGGGCGAGAACTTTACCTTTAATAGACTAGGTTTGCCAGCTAGGTGCCAACTTTTGCCGTTTCTTGCTTGGGGGGAGATTCGGTTCTCCTACTAAAATAGACCACAGAAAAAAGGGTACCCTTGTTCGAACCTGTCTACTGGAGGACCTATTTTTTAGACAATCAAGAACTTGCAGAATTTGATAGGCAGGGAATGAGAGAGGGAATGAGGATGACTCCGACATAAACCATCCAATTCCAATGGTTTCCTTGAAGGGAATCTCCAAACGGTTCATTCCCAACACCCGGAACGGACATTCTTTAATGAGCACCAGCAAAGAGAAGCAGGTTCCGGGAAAACAAAAAGGCAGCCATGCGCGACATATGCCACTTGGGTTGCTGAATCCTGAATGACGAGAAGTGTTTGCTCTCTTGCCCGTCTTGCCAACCCTGGCCATGGACTTTCGCAGGATGGAAGGACCACCTGAAAACGCAGCAGCGCGAAAAAGAGCTCAAGAAGGAGTGGGAGGCGCGGGGGAGTCTGGGCGACTGTGGACTGGAGGGTTCTCAGGGTCTGTACCAAAGCTGTGCGCGAAGAAGCAAGAGGTTCCGAAGAACAGAGGCGAAAGTGGGAATTGCCAGCAGTGCTTTTTCAGGTTTGTGCATAGCTTTCCTTACATTTCCCTATTTTTTTGAGAGGCCCAGCTCGGGATGAATGTGGTCGCTGGATTGGAAGCTAGGGTCACAGCAACAACCCGTGCCACCTTTGCAGAACCCAAGTGCCTGTTCACAGGTATGCTTATCAATTCAGAGTTCTGTTGACTTCTCGCTCTCACACTATGTGTTTTCTTTTGAGGGAGACAAGACCTTCGACTATCGGCTCATTTTTGGGGAGGCAGACCTACATGAGCTTGTCTCAAAATAGGACTCGAAACCCATAAGATCGGGTGGTATCCTTTTTCCCCGTGAAAGGCCCCATACAATAGGGATACCCTGGAAGAAAGACGAGCCATCATTGAAGTCCGTGTTCCTGAAGGCGCCGCTTGTGCATTGGGAGAGACTGCCAGGAGAAGAAGAAGGCGGCATCGCAGAGGCGGCACACGAAAACCGACAGAGACGTTCCAAGACACACGTTAGCGAGAGGAAAGCCGAACGGAGGTTGGTACACCATGACGAATGTTCCCTTCTTGCAAGGGTCCATCATTGCAAGGTGAATGGGTTCAACTCACTTGATAGGCACAACATGAAATCGCTTGATAGGGGTTTCCTTTGCTTGCCTCTTCAAGCTGTTGGCTTGGCTGCCATCCTTTTTCAGTTGATGTGTCAGGCCGCTTTGTTTGTGCGGCAGCAGCCAGTAAACAACATTTGGCCGTGATTTGCAATGCAGACACTTTCCACAAGTGATTGGTGGACATGACTTGTGCAAATGCTGTCCCGTCGCTCACTCCTGTGGGATTCAAAGAGAGGCTTTGAAGGGTCGCAGATCTTGTGCCAGCTTTGCGTGGAATTTCATGCGGTGATGCATCAATAGCATCAATCGCATCAATAGCATCAATAGCAACAATAGCATCATCATCATCATCATCATCATCATCATCATCATCATCATCATCATCATCATCATCATCATCATCATCATCATCATCATCATCATCATCATTATGATCATCATCATCATCATCATGATCATCATGATCATCATCATCATCATCATCATCATCATCATCATCATCATCATCATCATCATCATCGCCAGAGTATTCATCGTCATCATTATAATCAGCATCATCCTCCCTCTCATCATCATCCCTCACATCCTCACGATCACCTCATCATCATCATCATCATCATCATCGCCAGAGTATTCATCGTCATCATTGTAATCAGCATCATCCTCCCCCTCATCATCATCCCTCACATCCTCACGATCACCATCATCATCATCATCATCACCATCATTATCATCATCATCATCACCATCATTATCATCATCATCATCATCATCAGCATCATCATCAGCATCATCATCAGCTCATCAGCTGCAGCAGCAGCAGCAAGTTCTGTATTGTTGTCCTTCAGACTGATTTCGCTGTTCTTTCCTGCGAGCGTTCGGTTCGTCCACCGCGTCCACCGCACGAGGCTGGAGGAGTACAAGGCGTCGCAAAAGAGCCGGGTGTTCTCCATCATGGAAACCGGCATCAAGGCCGGGAGCGTCCCAGGAACCACTCTGGCCGTGGGTCAAAACCAATCGGATCCCATTGTGGGGTAGGTGCACCACTCATTTTAGTCTATTGCAGTGGGGATTGGGATGTTCACTGGGGGTTACGGGCTTTTGACCCATGGCCATCTGCCTCAAAGTGGTCATGGGCCTTTGACCCATGCAATCCGGTTAGTGTGTGTGTGTGTGTATGTGTGCGCTTTTTTTGTTTTTGCGAATGGACCGCAGAAAGGACGGTTTCCCTTTTGGTTCCATTTAAAACCAACCAACAAATGATGCCCTCGCAAAAAGACCCGCCTGTTATTTCCTTCAGGATAATCGCTGGAGATTTTCCAATGCGACTCTCCGAGTGTCGAATGGCTCGATTCGAGGACAAGGAGCTGTCTTTGCTGGGCTCCTGCTTTGCAGCGATCATGCTGGAGGCGCCGTGGGAATGCGTTCTGCATGTGCGAAAGAGGGAATAGGGCAAGGTTTTAACATGGACTTCGGTTTTCCTTCTAGTTTTTCCCTTCGAAAAATTGCATTTCCTTCTAGTTTTTCCCTTCGAACGAAAAGTTGAAGTTGCTACAGGCCTCAAAAAGCCCCAGCTGGCCGCAGCACTCAGGTCGCTCTGTTCGTCCATTCAGTAGACTTGTTTACAAAGCCTGCAGCTGAGGAGAGTTGTGATGAGAATGTGATACCAGAGACTTGGTGTTGGATAGCCCTGATGAAGCGTCATGAAACCACGAGGATGATGACTCATTCCCATATGAACAGACGAGACCAGAACGTTGTGGCACCGCATGGCGCCGCTTTTAGCCGCCCTGACATGTAGGCAGCCTACAGGGTTCGTATCTGGGAATGCGTGTCAAACAGGAGCAGCTTTTGGCCAAGGGGCCGCTCTCCAGTTTTCACACACCTGCACTCTAGGGATTGAGGTGCCTTGCAATACCCCGATGGGCGGTGATAAAGAAGTTGAGCGCCGCTCTCGGGAAGCCTCGCCCTTGAGCCGAAAGGAGACTCGGATTGGGCTCGGCACAGACATTGCATCCGTTTGGCTTTATCAATGAATCAAGTAAACTCATGGAAATGCTTCCGTGAGTACACGGGTGTGTCTTAGAATAAGGGGGGACCCCCAAAATGCCTCTGGTTTCCCCTTGGTTTCCCTTTAAAGGGTCACCCCAAGAAGGGTGCCACCCACATGGCTTGCTGGCCACGTTTGCACCATGGCCAGGCAGCCAATAGCAAGGAGAGCAAGTCGGTGGCCGGACAGGTAGAGGAGAGTGCGGGCCGGGGCAGGGTGAGCGTCGGACAGGGTTGGTGGACAGAAGTTTGCTTGTCGTTCCTTGTTTAGGGGACCCCCCAAAATGGTGGGTTTCTTTTCTTAACAAACCCCAAATGCTCTTAAAAAGCCAACTCCATATAAATGATGTCAAACAAGTCCCCAACTAAAACACCTTGTTTCAACAACCTCCTGTTGCTTCTTGAAGACAGGGGTTGATGACCATCCTTACTCCAAATGATATCAGGTGCCATCACCCAACCCTGGCCCGCAAAACGGGGGCACATTTTTTTTCTCGGCTGGGACTCGAGCAGGCGGGGGTGGGGTGGGGGGTTGGGGGCGGTGGCGGGGGCTGGGGGGAGGTTGTCAAGATTTGGGGTCGCTTTCTGATGACCCGTGCAAGCTGTGACTGTGGATGGGCATTCAGGATGGATTCATTGTTTCCGACATCGCATCGCCCATGAGAATCCTATTTGTACATAAGGGGTGTTCAGGTCGCCAGCTTGGGCATGTGTTCCCCCTCGCCCCAACACAAGAAGGGTGTGTGTGTATACCCAGCCCGCACACCCCCGCCGGGTGGGTGAGAGGGTGGGGAGAGGATCTTCGACAGAAGCTCCATGGCTTCTCGCAGGTCTCCTCCATGAAGGCCTGAGAACTCACTTGGGAGGTGGACCGTCGACCCCCAAATATATCTATCTATCTATCTATCTTTCTGTCTATCTATCTATCTATCTAGCTATCTAGATATATAGATATTCAAGACGCAACGGGTAGATCGTGGGGGGGGGGGGTCTGACCATATACGTATATATATATATATATATATATATATCCATTTTTTTATATATTTTAATGGGAACCTCCCGGATGAATAACCCCCCTTTTACAGGTGATGACTAGTGGGTGTTGTTGGTTTAGTGGGATTACCCCCCCCCCCCCAGGGTAATGACAAGGGTGTTGTTGGTTTAGCGGGGATGAAATCACTAGACAAGCAAATCCTAGTGGGATGGGTTGGAAGGGCAAGTTTATGTTCTTATCTGGCACCAAAAGAAACAAAGGCCATGGCAGCTGGGCAATGGTTGACCATTTCTGACTTGGTGTCACTCTTTTAGCACCTCTGTCCACATTCTTTCTCGTGTGGATCCACTGGAAAAAATCGGCATTTCAATTCCTTTTCGACGTGTCGCAGCCTCTCACTCGCTCTGCCGACTCGAGCGAAGCGAAGTGGACCGACTGAGCGAGGCCAAGCAGGTGCTGAGCCGCATGACGGAGAACCACATCGATGGCATCAAGGAACCGAAACGCTTGGTAGGGGCACGTCAGTTCGGGCATGGGAACAGGGTGGATTCTTTGTGTGGAGGCTGCCGACCGAGGGATGGGAACAGGAGCGCGTTGTTGCGATTTCTTCCAAGCCTCTTTTTAGTTGTGCTCTTGCTTTTTGTGCAAGGATTCCTTTTGGTTGGGTGTGGAATTCCCTCCTCCCTCCCACCCCCCCCTCCCCTTCCTAACCGTGAGCTCGCCCGCCAGGACTTCTGCTTCAAGGCCTGGCTGGACTTCCAGGCCATGGAGAAGACGCAGCGGCTGGTGGACCACGCCGTCCAGGCTGGCGAGACGGGCGACCGGGGCGACCGGGGACCGGGCTGGGTGGAGTGGGTGGGATGGATGGCGGTTTGGGATGGGATGGGTGTGGCTGGGTGTGGCTGGGGTGAGCCGTGCAAGGGCGGATGGGGGAAGGGTTTGGATAGGATGGATGGGATGGATGGGGGCGGACAGGGATGGGGGATGTGGCCGGAGAATATAATCAAACAACTGTTCGACCGCGAGAAGCAACCGATGTCTCCTGAGAGGAAACGATACGATCAGCACGCTTCGCTGGCGAAGGTAGCCGCTGTGTTTGGGTGAAACTCGGTCTCGAGTTTCTGGCTTCAGGAGTCCAAGGCCAAGTTCTCCGCCTTCTTGGCGAAGCAGACGGAGGGCGCCAAGGCCCATGGGAGTCAGCGCCTTCCTGGGTTGCCATCCGCAAGGGAGGCGAACTCGACTCCTTCTTGGCAGAAATGTTGGAGGGACACCAAAAGGAAAAACTCACTCTAACGCGTGCAGTCGACGCGTGTGAGCGTAGGCCGGCATTCGTGGGTCTTGGCCCGAGGGGAGTTTCTGTTTTGGCCTGGAACGTCGGATGTTGGGAAGCCCTAGACTCACTCCCCGAGTTGCCCTTGACTTTAAGCTTGTTGGTCAGACCATTTTAGCAGCAAACATAGCATAATGGACTATTCTTGGCCAATCCATTGAAGAAGTGAGTAAAACATGCGAGGGAACCAGGCGCACCCTGCGTGCCTTGCTCGCGTCCCCGGCTGGTCTGCTCGCCAGGCCGTGCTCACGCGGATGTGCGGCTCCAGCGACAGTGGGCTCTTGCAGCAGTCCCTCCAGTCCTGGCACGAGGCAGTCGCTCGAAACGGGGCGATTTTTTTCACGCATAAGAGAACAGCGGACCTGCTGCTCGCCGTTAAAACCAACGTTTGATTTGGCCATGGTTCAAAACCAATGGTACCATTTTGGGGTAGGTGCACTATTTTAGTGGTTGGATTGAATCGGATGTTCACTGGAGGGGAACCGGGGTTTTGGACCCATGGCCCTTTGTACAGGTAACAAACATGGGTCCATGTTGCGCAGCTCTTGCATCTGTATTCCTCTGCCCGGGTGCGTGCTGCTTGGAGTTCCGGGGAGTCCTTGAAGTGGCAATTTGAGGAAGGGGTTGGCCTTTGAGCCATTTGGGTGTGGCATTCTCAAAATGGAAGCATCGGAGGGGCAAACCGCAGGTTTTGGGAACCATGGAACCCACTTACCAGGGCAAGCCATTTTGGAATTCCGGCTTTTTGAGCCACAGCCATTTAAGGAAGTAGCTTGTGCTGGCGATGCAAGTTTCGTGGAGCCTAAGCAGGCACTCAGCTGGCATATTCTGCTTCTGGTGACTGACTGCTCGGATGTGGGATGCAATGCGTGGATGCTGTTGAACTTCGTCCACCCAACACGGAGATGCTTTATTCCTGACATCTAGGGACGCTGCCAATGGCTAGATCAGCGCTTTGCTTTTTTGACTTTCCACAAAAAGGGGAGGGGTCCCCTATTTGACGCACGCCCAGATCTTCGCGTGAATGGTGGCCAATGGCAAGGAAGGAACACGGCCTTGCAGGACAGGTTCCTGTTTTGCAAGCTTGGTGGGAGCCCCTTTACAGCGCAGCCGAGCTTCTGCCACACCCGGCTTGCCGCCGTCACCCAGTCCTTCTGGTTCAGGGAGACCTGCTTGTTCAAAAAAAGAAAGCATCGACCTCAAGTTGCCGTCCCAACCGCCTGCCCCAGGCAGATGTTGCAATCCTTCTGTGGGAAGCCATCTAGCGGCAACTGAGAACAAATGAGACTGGGTGGATTTCACCTCTCCTCCTGTTTGCGGGATATCTTGCATGGTAGTTTGTTCAAGATATCCCAGGGCCAACCTCAGACCCCCCTTTCTTTATCAGTGGGGAGCGGGGACGCCAACATTTTGCAAGGCATGTGTTCTCTGGTCGGGTGTGCGTGTGAGTGGGGCATCAGCAATTTGCCAGCCCACTGCAAACATCCAAACCGACTTCCTTAAAGTCGCGGACATACAGCACAATTCAACACGGACACGCGCGAAAGCAACCGATTTCTTTTCTAGCAAGCGAGACCGCGGCAGCTTCGGGTGGTAGGAGCGCTTTTCGGAAGCATCTGGAACCAGACCTTGCAACCCCTGTTTGGAAAACGGGGCAACTGCAGACGCAAAGATGGCATGTTTCAACACATTCCAGGAATTGGATCATTGGGCATTGCCAGAAAGGCCTTCTGAGTTGGGGAATCTATCGTAGGACTTTCACCCGCTCACCACAACGGGAGGCAAAGCTCTTTCCACAGGCGCTCCCATCTTTCAAGGCTCGAACGTCCGCTCCCCCTCAAGCACACACGCCGAAGCACGCCCGCTCAAGCTTGATCTGCGCGCGTGACGTTGGATAGGACGGTTTTCCAACAAGGTAGAAGTCTGTAGCCCTGAAAGCGAGAACAGGTGCAAAGCCGCGAAGTTTCCGGGTGCAAAGTGGGGGTTTACCCCCGTGGTGAAAATCTCACCAGTGGAAGAGTTTGGTTGAAACTAGAGGGCCTCGGGTTCTGATTGTGGCTCTCCTTTTTTTTTTTCTTCGTGGTTCGAAACACATCACCGAACAGGGCACCAACTCCAACCAAGGAAAACATAAGAAGGAGGACCACGGTCCAAGCCAAGGATCCTCGGAGGCTACCAACTCAGCAGCGGCAACCCTTTTGTGCCCTTGTTGAAAGAAGCATGGACCCTTTGAGGCAAAGGGCAGTTTTCCGGGAACCCAACATAAGTTCCCAGGCTGCACTCACCCATAGGTATCCTGTGTAGGTTGGCTTGGTTAGAACTATGTGGGTTCCCACTGGTTCAGATGGGCTTTGCGACCCATGTACCAGGGGAAGCCCATATATATTGCTTTGGTCAAAAGGCGCCGCGTGGTGAACGTCTTTTTGGTGTGGTTTAAAGAGGAACCACCGGGAATCCACTTTTTTTGGGGGTGCGTTTTCACGGGGAAAATAACTATTCTGCAAAGTGACTTTAAAAACATATCGCCCATCTATTTACCCTCCCTCCCATTCACATATAGCACCTGTGGGAGGGTACCTGGAAGATCAATCTCCTCTTATAAAGACCCTGTTAGGTGCCATGTTAGTGGGGAAGGCTATTTGCTCAAAAGCACGTTATGAGCCACGGGATTCACCAGATTCGTCGAAGTCGCCGGCCAGGCCATCCGGGTGCTGAAGCGGGAGGCCGAGGAGGCCGCGGCCGGGCGGCCCAAAAGCAGCGGGGTTCAGCATCGGTGAAGACCAACCGAACCCCCAGGGGGTTTCAACCCCATGGTTCAGCAAAGGTTCCTCACAGCTCCTTTCCGCCAACCAAAAACACTGGTTTGGATGTAGGCAAAGGAACCCGACGCCAGATTCTCTCGAGGATTCAGGATGTTTTTAGGGCGCCGGTCCCTTTGTTGGGAGGAGAATATATTATTCTTTGGCCAGAATCCCCGGCTTCTATTAGGGATCATTCGGATGGAGCACCTGGTTGAGGCTGAGGAATCCAAATGCGGGCACTGGGGAACGACGGCGAAACCTTGTCCTGGCTAAAAGGAATCATCAGCCGTCTTGAAAGCATGTGTCCGCGAAGCTTCACTGTCCTGATTCGGCAACTACCAGGTTCCAACCGTCCCAAAGTCCGTCCCGGCCTTAGGCGGAAAACTCCAAGAGGGAGAACGTCAAATGCTTCCGGCAGAGGCGGGCCCTGTGCATACGGTGCGCACGCTGGGCTTGTGGAGCCACACTACAAGTGTTCACTTTGATGGTGAATAATCTCAAGAACCCCAAGCTCTTGGTGTGGAGTGTGCGGTGTTATGGTTGGAACCCGGAGACTTCCACTGTCTTGATGTCTCCCGTGTCGCTGCACCAGTTTCAGGGAGTTGCAGTGCTGGGTTGGATCACATGCACCTGGCGACCGAATATGCAGTTGAGACGCAACGCCTTGCTAGCCAGCGAGACACATGATTGTATGTTGTGGTGATTTTGCCAGTCATTGTTTCTGCCCGTGCAAGAGATCTCGTCATGCCAACTGTGTGTACTCCTGTGCTTTTTTAGTGACCTTTGCCCCTGCAATTCAGGCATATGGCCACGGATACAGGTTCATGTTTGACCTGCGTTACCTGTCCTGTCCGGTTGCTAAGGGTCATGGGGTCACCAAATGTCTCCTTGCAAGTCTTGTGGAATCTCATAGTGGAGCTCCCCTCGCGCTCGCATGCCGGTAGCGACCTACTGGATCCGTCCGACTCCGTGCGATCCCATCTTATCCTGTGCCATCACAGCTGATCCATGCACATTGCTTTGCTCAAATTTTCCTGTGTCGTAGCTGCCCAGGAACAAGGCCTCAGCCTTCCTTGCCTGCGAACGCCCGGCGCCAAGACAAGTTGCCTTGATACGGCGGCAGACAAGCAGCAGGACGCCCCTTTGGCTCTTTGGAGGGGGCTCTGACTTTCCACGCGTGCTTGAGCGGTAACTTGCATTTGGTGGGTGACATTGAGGCAAGCAACTCGCTTGAAAGTTCTATCAAGCTCTGGTTGAGCTGATGTGACATGGAATCATTTGCTTCAGCCCTGGATCCATGAGCTTCTGCCAGGACTTTGTCCTGGGGTGTTGCCATTTTGTAGCTGGATGTGGCGTCGGAGTGTCAAACAAAATGGTGAGCCCCTTGTTGGGGGTGCTCCAAGAGCATGGAAAAGGGCTTGAGCTCTCTAATTGCTTGTCCCTTGAACACCATTTCTCCCAAATGCTTGTCCTTAAACACTGTTCAACACGCGACTTGATTCCTTGACTTGAAGCACTCTTCAAACACCATGCAAAGCACGGCAATTGCTTGCCCACGGGACACACATCCAGAGGGCCCTGTACTTGTTTGCTCTCAACACAGCATTCAAGCGAGGCCTGGCCTGCATCAGTTCGCCGGTTGGTAGGAGCTTGACCACTGGGATTCTACTTTCGCCGATCTGGCTTGTCCGGGTAGTGCCGGCCAAGAAAGCCTCCCGCCCTTCCCCACGTTTTTTTTCTCCCCGAACCCGGGGAATTCGTTCAAGGTGCGGTGTATTGGATGGACCTGGAAACCCAGACGTGCATCTTCTGCATGTGGAAGCCGGGGGCCCAGATTTTTGGGTGGGACAGCTGTCGCAAGGCCTGGGTCCAGTTGTGGCTGTCCAAAGATCGCCCTCCGCAGCAAAGAAATCCTTTCTGGGTTCCATTTGCAGCAACACCCCTCAACAACAGAGAGACACACAGACAGACGTTTCCTGTTGGATGCTTTGTACTTCAATGAAGTTGATTGAGCCTCTTTGGGGGAGTAAAGAGTAAATCCATTGCTTGAGATCTGCGGCCTATCCCGAGTTGTGAATATCATGTCCTCGCACATCTGAATGATGCAGTTCCTTTGGTACAACGTCAGGAAACCTGGTCACACAGGGGTAGAAGTCAGAACTGGCCTTCCGGCTGACACAGTCAAGGTCAGCACTAAGTGCAGGAGACAAGTCAGCTTGTGGAAACGAGTCTTCTCCACCTCCCCTCTCACAGGCGCGAGACCAAAGTGGAGCGCATGCGCCGCTACGGAAGGGAGCGGAACGAGAGGAGAAAGAAGGCTCGGTGCGAGTGAATGAATGCCAGGGGTCCATTCAAAACATCTGACAAACTCCTGCACTTGGTGCGTGGTTTGTCGCAATGCAGCAAAAAACCATCCCAACTGGGCGGATTTTTGTCCACCGTGAGGGAATGGTCCAAGCCATCCGTGGAGCTCCTCGAGCATTTGTGGTTGGGGATCTTTGGCTTTCGGTTTCTGGGTTTTGAATGGATCTCCTCTCTGGGGGAAGGCCTGGTTCAGTGGCCCACTGAGATCCGCTGGCTGGCCGACACTGGGAGGTCCTTTATCTAGGGCCCCCAGTAGTGCCCTTTCTCACCCCTTTTTTGGGGGGAGGGTTCCCCTACTAAAATAGACTACCGAAAAAAGTTGGTACCCTGATTCTAACCTCTCTATTGGAGGACGTGGTCGGAGCTTGGCCATGACCATGTGAGAAGAACCATGGCCTAAGCTGTGCCCAGGAAGAGCTTCTCACCAACCTTTGCAACAAAGTTTTCTTTCTGAAGGTGGCGCCCATGATCCTCTTGTCTAGTCTCCTCTGAGTCAATATTGCCATGGGTCAAAACCCCGGTTACCCCCCAGTGAACATCCCAATCCCCACTAAAAATGGGGGGTGAATTCACCTACCAACCAAAATGGGATCCCATTGGTTTTGACCCACAGCCCTATCCACACCATCGATTCACCTGGTCGAAATCGTAGCCTGGTGCTCAGAGCTGTCAGGGTCCCTGTTGGACCAGCGTAAATGGCCAGCGAAGGAGTCGCTTGCAAACGAGCAAGTGCTTGAACCAGCACTTCTAGGTCCCTCAGCTAGGTGCCCTTCTTTCACCTCTTTTTTGGTTGGGAGGGTTGCCCTACTAAACTAGACTACCGGAAAAAGTTCGGGTACCCTTATTCTAACCTCACTTGCCCAAATCCGACCTTTTGACCTTTTGGTTTCCCTGATTCATGTTTCGCCAAGCAAAGGGTTAGCCGGGCTAACCTTTTTGCTTTTGGGTCCTGGCAAGTGAGTGACCTCTCAAATCTGGACCTAGACTTGGTACTTTCAAGCCCAAGGAGGGCGGCCGGTCCGCAGGATCTCGCAAGCGTCAAGGGCCTCTTCAGGCGCAACCGCCGCCGCCGTGGCTGTCGCACAGCTCCTGTGCAGATCCAGTCTGGTGAATCGGTGGTGATTTGTATTTGTTTGGATTTTTTTGTCAAAGGGCTTCAGGCCAGTTAGTCGTGGTAGCCGTTCACAAAGTGAAGCGAGGCTCATGCATGTGATGCGAGTTTGTTTGTACTCAACAGTTGTATTTAGTTGCTTGGATGTGGTCGGCTTCGGAGATTATTTGAGCTGGCAATCCTTGCGGCTGAAAGACATCCGCTGGTCTCCTATGGAACCATCGCCCGGAGTCCAGATCTTCAGTCGAGAGTCCATGGGCAGGGGTATTCATTTTGTCAGGCTTTGAGTTGCAACTCATGGATGCTTTCATCCCTTCAGGGAGCACCCCACAAGCCCTCTGGTTGTGAACTCACCCCAGACACTGCCGTCCCGAGCGTTCGCGAGCCTCAAACGAGAACCGCATCTTAAGACCGACTCCTTTGGCTCGGGAGCAAAACCTGGCTTTTGGGTGTGGGTTCTTGCGCAAAAAAAAGAAGGGACTGAGCAGACAACAGCTGGCAGCTCTCCTGGGAGTTGCCCGGGCCTTTGCACTCCTTGTTGGGAACCTCTAGGTCCCCCAGTAGTGCCCTTTCTCACACCTTTTTTGGGGGGAGGGTTCCGCTACTAAAACGGACTGCAGAAAAAAGTTGGTACCCTTATTCTAACCTCTCTACTGGAGGACCTAGACCTGGTGGTTTTGTTTTGCTCGCCGCCGGACTGGGCCGAGCTTCAGTCCGGCGGGCTGTTTTTCACGTGATGGCGCCCTTGCCATGGATCGGGGGTTTCCTCAGCCTACGGCAGAAACTCCCAGATCAGAAGTGATGCGTTTCTTCCTCCTCCTGGAGTTTTCGGCGTAGCCGATCCTTCTCAGTTGGAGATGTCCCGCCAGGAACTTTGCCAGCGAGCTGGAGACAAGCCTCAAGCAGGGCACTCCCCGCGTGGAGGTGCGGTCAGCCGGTAGATCGGCGATTTTCTCCCCCGAAGCCTCCACTCGAGTTGCATGTAGGCTGATGGCAGTTCAGTTTCCGTCTTTCGACCCAGCTTTCGACCTGGCTTTCCCATTTGGGCCAACTGGTCGTCAAGATCGCAAAGGCTTAGTCTTTTGCTTCCATGGTCCTTCGAGCTGAGTTTCTGGGCAACATCTGGGTGGGGCCGGGGGGTGATGCTCTGGCTGGGCCTCTGCATGCATTTGCAATGTCTTGGTAGGGTTCGGGTGTGGTTGATCGGGTCGTGGGGTTCTTTGGGGGTGACAGTCAGGTATGTTGTTTCCGGGTTTTTGGTTCAGGGCTGCAGGCTTTTAAGCTTCTTTGATTTGGTTCATGAGACCCAACACGGCATGGGCCGAACGTTTTTTCTGTGTTTTCTTTTAGTCAGGGGAAAGCTCTTTTTGCGTATGTGTTGCCGGGCAAACATCCCGTTATGTGGGTGCATGCAGGGTCTCGTTTTGGAGTTGTTTCTTTTTTACCCCGGATCTGGTCTGGGCTTGTCTCAAAAAGAATGGGAACCCTAAACGGTGGGTTCTCAAACTGGAAGCCTGAAAGTTGGTTGGTTCTCAAATAACACGATGCCTGAAAGTAGGTTTCATTTTGGTTTCCCTCCAAAGCCCTGCCTCATAGGTCCCTTTTGGTTTCCCTTACCACTGCTGTAGGTTTCGCTTTGGTTTCCCTTCAACTCCCTGCCCCACGTGAGCCACAATCAAAACCCGGGCAGATGAGGGTTAAGGGGCAGTCCCAGCTAGAAATAGTTGCGGATATCCGCCTTCTTAATTCTTGAAGCATGGTTCTGGGATTGCGACCATTTTTAGTCACCCGGGTTTTAAGCAAGTGACTCACATGGCACATGCGTTTCGCAGGTGCCCAAGCGGCCTTTGGCGCAGACGATCGCCTAATCGAGGTCCGGCCGGTGCCCCGGGGGTTGGGGGGGGAGAGGGAAGCCCCACAAAAACGCCAAGCCCAAGACATCTTTGCTAATTGTGCTTTAGTGTTGAAATCCAACCACATGGGTGTGGCTCAAAATTAGCCAGGAGGGGTTACGCGGGTTTTGGTCCATGTTTCCACTTACCAGGGTTCCATTTGGGTACCGGTTTTTTGAGCCACAGCCACAGAACTGCTAAAAGACTTAAGTTATTGCTCCCCTTCCAACGTCAGCGAAGAGAAGGGTAGCCCCAAGAGACAAATAGAAAGGCGCACCGGGTCTAGGTGGGTTATTGTGAGTCAACCACGGGGTGGCTGACCACAAATGGATCTTTTTTGGGGGGGAAGGGAACCAAGAGCTGATGGTTTCCACAGAGTGGGTATGTGAGGTTAGTGGTTGAATTTGTCAGCTGGTTTGTCAGTGAGCCACTAAACTTCAACATGAACCAGAGGGCCGAGCCCTAACTTTCCCATGCCCATGGGAATTGCATATTTATGTTTTGCTCTGGCTGACATGGAACCAGTTCGACGACACATCCTTGTTTTGCAAGCAAAGCTTGCTTTGAGCACAGCTGGATCCCTGGGGTCAGTCCTGGTGCAGCAAAAGGAGCTGGTGAGATCAGGCATGCTTCGCTTCGCTTGTTTTTTGGATGCCTCAGGTTGATGTCTTGCAACAAACATACATCGGGGCCCTTCGAGGCTGGAGCCAGTGCTCGGCGAATGGTCCTTGTGGCTATGGCCGGCGGCGGGATGGCTGGGATCGGAACGTAGGGGACTTTGTGAGCCTGCAAAGCATTGGCAAGTAATCTGTTGGTCTATGCTTCGTCCGAGCACATGCGGGACCACAAAAAGAATGTCACAGGAACCGGGAAAGGGGGGACCCCGAATTGCCCATGTCTGCTTGAAATGAAGACTAGTTTTGCTGGGGCTCATGCAACAAAAAAGGGTGTTTGGGTGGATTTTTGGTCAGCTCTTTGACCACCCATGTTGACTACAATCAGGATGAACCATTGCAACACGCAAGCACAAGAGTTTGCTCAACCTCCTAGGTCACTTGAGAACCACATGACTCACAAGCCCTTGCCTGCACACGAGGGGCGGTAGCATGCTAGCATCGCTGCTTAGTTGGGCAACCTGAGAGGCCTGCCGGCTAATGCGTCAGGTCCTCGTTCCTTCCTGGGGCAGTGATGGTTTCACTCGAAGATACTGGCAATGTCCGGTGTTCTGAAAAGGACATTGACGTCGATGTCAGATGCTTGCTGCATGAGCTTGAAGAAAACATTCCAAGAGTTGCAAGAAATCGCTTGCACTTCTCTCGCTCAAAGCAGCCTTGTGGATCGTACACCGAATCCACAGAAAAGGTGGTAGTAGATACGCCTCGCGCTTGGCGACGGGAGACTAGGCTTGTGTCACTGCTGAGCAGACTGGAGCTCAGCATTCGCGCGTGCGCTTCAATGGAAAAGCAACAGGGCCGCGGTTCCACTTCGTTGGCGCGTGGACAGGGCGCCCTTTTGCCTCATGTGCTCCCTCAACTCCTGAATCGGATGTGCCTCGTGTGGTTTACAATGTTCTAAGTTGGAGGTTTCGGTGCCCTTTAAGAGTGGTACTGTGATTCTTGGACCTTGAAGTGTACACAATCCTTCATCGCAAAGGTTGCCCAGTGGCTTGTGGGTTAATTCCAGTGTCCCTTGCCGTGGGCACTGCCGCAGCCTTCCATCCTTTGAACTGCCACCGTTTTTCGGCTCAGAGCTGAAAGTCGGTGCATCGTTTCTTGACTGCGCGCGCCTCGGGCCTCGGTGCCGCGTTTCTTTTTTTGTTGTTTTGTTTTTTGTTTACTTTTCTCTTTTTCTCTTTTTACCAACGCACGCACGTGAGAGGCTTAGGTGGTGGCTCCGCACAAGAGACACGTTCTATGGATCGCTTGAGGCTGGGATTTCAGGCAAGATGCTGAGAGGTTTGGAAAGCAAAGTGGAGTATTCCCAAGGAACCGCGAAGCACGAAGTCTTGTGGGGATGGCGGAAACTAAATGAACACCACCTATTTGGGTTCTGATCCATGTCTGATCCATTCTGAGACAAACCTCACCAGCCGAGGTGTGGCTGGCATGCTGCTGGCCAGTCTCTTCAAAACTCAAGGCAGCCTTTGGCAGGGACAACACGGAAAGCTGAGCCCAGGGAAAACCATTGAAAGTGATGAACTAGTCTTGGCGGATGGGAACGCAATCGTACTTCAGAGTCATTGGAAGGGGCATCTTCAACTATGGGTTACAACGGTTGAAGGGGTGAGACATGAGGCAAGCGACAATGCCACCATCCATACGAGACTGGAGAAAAGCTCAAGATCCTTCCCAAGAAATCAGCGCTACTGGAAGCTCTTTTTGGTGGCTCCCTCGGTTTGGGGGACCTGCTGATGGTACTTGAAGGTAGCGGTCCCACGCATTGCTTCAGGATCTGGGGGTGGGGGTCGGGACCGCCGAGTTGGTTCTTGGGGTTGCTCGTCAGGTATCAGTGTTGAGCCCACCAGTCCCAAGCCCCTCAAAGTCGCCTAAATCTTGGGGCACGAATTTGAGCAGAGGGTGACCCAAGTGGTTGGACGTCATTTGTTGATGTCCACCAAAGGGTCCTCTAAAGGACCCATCCAAATGCACCGGGCCAAGGGCCTTGAATCCGAGTGCCAGGGCGCGCCCTGGTGGTGGTCTCTCCGCAGGATGCTCCAGCCGCCAAGGTGGCTGAGGCGCCGGTTAAATGGGGGCCGCTTGCTGCCGAAGGAATGGAAGGAAGCCCAGAAGCGGTGTGCACTTTTCCTCACAGGTTTGTGTGTGTGTGTGTGTGTGGTTTTTTTGAGTTGATACCCGAACGGAAACCAACAGACAGGAGCAAAAGGAACCACGGAGGGGTTCCCCCAAAAGCATCTTCGTAATGGGCGCCGTGGGTTCCTCTTGCTCATTTGAGAGGTTCTGGACCTTCAAAAGGCCTTGAGATCCATCCGCTCCAAGCCGCTTTTTTCGCCTGGGCACCTGGGCACATGGGCGCAGCGATTCGATGGATGCCAGGGGGGGGTCTTAGGGGTCCAATCAAGCTTGTCAAGCTTTATGTCCCCTAAGGCGGTTCCCTATGACGTGGAGGATGCCCTAACTTCATGGGCTGATGGGTTGTCTCACGGTCGGCGGTCTTTGGAAGTGGGATCGAACATTTCCTTGCGGGGGTGTTTTTGTTTTTTGTATTTTTTGTTTTTTCATACCCCCCTGGTTTGCCACGTGTTTTTTTTGGTTTTGCCAAAAGGAAGGCACCTTTTGGGGCTTCCTGCATGTTGACACATGCCGCATTCATTCCAAAGGCACGAAACTCAGCGCCTCGCAGGCGTACCTGCGATCTGTGCCGCTAGGCCCCGCAGCGGCGTTCTCGGCCGAATGTGTTACTCCCAAAGCGGAGTTGAGCTGGTGGCTACATTGGGGGTTTCCTCAAAGGGGATGGAACCCGGTTTTGCACGGTTTTTGAAGGGACACCGAAAGGAAACTACTATTTGGAGGGGACTTCTATATGTACACATAGACATGCACTTGACATGCTTTATACCACACTTCAGACCATAGCATCTCTCGAAGGTGTCCTGGGCCTTGCATTTGGTCTGAGGGGCCATTGGTCGCAGCACTGGATTCTGGCTCAGCCGCGCTTTTTTGGGGGCAGAACTTGTCAGCCTGTCACTCCAGCCGAGCTGTGAAAATTCGCCTTTGTAGTGCGATTCGCCCGCACTCGAGGCCAGTTGTCATGCACAAGTTGCCATCGGCGTTTGATCAGCGCATGCCTCAGACCACAGAGCTGTTGGACTTCAACCTGCGCCAAACACCTCCCCGGCCGGCGGGCGGCGGGCGGCGGGCGGCGGGCGGCGGGGCGGCCGGGGGCGGCGGGCGGCTGCGGGTGATGGAGGTGGAGGTGAAGGGCGCGGCGCACTGCAGCTTCGCGCGCTGCCGCTGGTGAAAAACCGATTTGGGCTGAGTGGGTCAGGTCTTGATTCCGACCAGAAGGCTTTTGGCCATTTTCTGCAGTTGCCAGGAGTGTTCAACAAGCAACATGTTCTGGTTTTGTTGAGCTTGAACCGCTACCATTCAGAGGGTAGTTGTTTGAGGATCAGTGGACTCAGGAGTTTCGATGGGGAGAGTTGAACCAAACCTCTGGATTTGACGGAGGTTTTTCCACCATGGTTTTGACAGCCTCCGTTTTTTCTTCTCGCACCCTGGGGTAGGGGCCCTCGGTTGGTTGCGAAGGAGTTGCTTGCAAGGAGCAGGGGCGTGAGTCTATGGCTCTGCGGGAAGTTGCGTTAATGAGCCTGTGTTCATGAGCCTGCTTTGAGACTTTGACAACTTTCAATAACACCCAGGTGCAGGATGCACTTATCAAGTGTGTAACTGAGTATTGACTTCGAATCGGCATTGATCCGATATTGCGATTGAAGGAACCTGTCCAAGTAGAAGTCCAGACGTCAGAGAGAGGCTCAAGGTGTGCCTCCGCTTTGCTACGTTGTGGGCGTGCCTTTTTTTCGAGGGCCTTTTGGTTGTTGGTTCTTGAGGGAAGCCCAAAAAGACAACCCATGGGGCCATGGGGTCCCATTCGCGCGATTTCAGGCCTTCCAGCGCCAGACATCGAGACATCCGACTTCTCGCTTTCTTGCTTTCGAGGCCATCAGCTGGACTTTTTGCCCTTCAAGTGCGATGCTTGCCAGGGCGTCTTTTGCCAGGAGACCAACCCCTACTCCCCGTCTAGACGGCGGCCTAGTCTTGGGGATGTTGTCAGTCGCACAAACATGTTCAAGGCTTCGGATGAGACTATGGCTCTGTGTTTGAGGCGCGGTACCGTTTTTTCTCCCTAAACCGTTGGTTCAGGAGAGGCCACACAAATCAGCCGACCTCCGTTTTGGGGTCCAAAGAGCTTGCGCCAGGAGCACTTCCCCTACGCCAGTCACAGCTGCGCTAGGGCAGACCGGGGCTCTGTACAGGTCCGGGATCGGGTAAGGAGGGAAGGCAGCGCCTGGGTCGGTGGAGGCGGCGCGGCCAAATCCTCTGCATTGGTTGAACAAAAACCGTTCCATGGGGTCGGGGGGGACGGGGGCTTGGATGATAGGGAATTTGTGTGAAGTGGTACTGAAAGCATGCGAGCATTGCTCATGAGCGCCCATTTCGAAAACCGGATGCCGCGCTTCAACTGACACATAAATCCAGGGGATTAGTGAACGCGGTATGTCTTGTGTTTGCTAGCAACCACGGGGATGTTGGGCTTGGCTTATTCGAATTTCCTGACACAAACATGAGCAAATGCTACTGGGAACCGAAGAAACAAAACAGTACGTATGATCAGGTCCTTCCTCAGTGCTATCTTTCTGGCAAGCTGGGGCCCAGGGAAGCATGCCCAGCTTGATTCGGCCAGGTCATCATTTGCCCCATGTGCGAAGCCTCGGTCCGGCTGAAGGCGGACGAGGACCGCACATTCGGCTGGGCTTTAAGCATCACCTTCTTGGCCGAGTTGCAGTGAGCTTCATTTTTTGTGGGGAGATGTTCAAAGTAAAGTGGCAAGTGTTGGGAGCCCAGTTGCAAGCGACAGATCGTGGCATTGAGAGTCCGTCCCTTCATGCTGACTAGACTGTCTCCGAATGGCGAGCCTGTCAAGCCAAAGATCAAAGATGACTCACCATGATTTTTTTTTTCCGGCAGCCTCGCACCGAGGATCCGAACATTACGTGGGAGCGGCATTTCACCCAGAGCTGCAAGCAGAGCCTTCCGTCCAAGACGGGGCCCAGGAGCGCTCCGTTCCGTTCGACTCGGTCCGTCGGTTCGGTTCGCGTCGGCTTTGTTTCCTGAGGCACCCAAAACCGCACCCTGAGAATCTTTTGTTGGGTGCTCTTTGGTATGGCTGCTCTGCCAACCAAGCGATATATTCCGTTTTCCGTTCTCTTTCTTTTCTTCTTTTTCTTGTTCTGAGAGGACGGAGATGGTTGGTGCCCCCCCTCAGAGGTCCGATGAAACCAATTGCCTCCCGGCATCGCCGGGTGTCCGGCGATGAAGGCCTCAACTGGGGAGAGGCTCCGATTTGGTCTGGTCAAAAGACCTCCAAGATTGCATGTTGCTAATGAGCAGCCTGGGTTTCTTTTGCTGATCTCTGCAGCCTTTGGTCTGGATTTGGGTCCTTGGCCAGGTTTGGCAGCAATGCGCATGAAACGATTCGTGCCAGCTGCTCCGCACTTGAAGAAAAGCAAGATGGTCAGTGTCCAGCATCGTCGCCTCTATTAAACTATCGTAGTTTCACCACCTTTCCGTTATGCATTCTATCCCTTGAGCTGGGGTTGCAGGACTCTAACTTCGCGTAAGTTCAGCGGCCATGAACGTCAGTACTTGACTTGGGTGTGTCAGTTTTCTGATATCTTCTGGGTGTGCTTTTCGACGAGATCGGAAAAAAACGAGGCCCGTCAAAAGAGGTCGGAGAGAAAACCGATGGCAATTAGCTGTCAGGCGCTGCCCAGTAGCTGGTTGTAAAGAGAAGCTCCTCGGATGTAAGAGAGGGGGGGGGAGACAATCCTGGCAGGGACATGAGTCTCGGCATTTTTGCGTTTTCTCAAAAGCTCGACAGGTGCATGTTGGGAAGCACTTGTGCAGGTAAGGCCACCATCCTTCTCTTGAGTGTGCTGGCGCTGTCCTTCTTGTTGGCTGCAACTACTTCAAATACATAGTTATTCTGTAGATGCATTGCACGCCCAAACATCAATTGGTCCGAAAGCGCACTTTTTGGAGCATAGGGCAGGGATGCCCTGCCAGTTCTTGTTGAGCAAATGATGACGCCAATGTTTGGCTCAGGCTAGACATATGTGCTTGTCGCGCAAGTGTACAGCCCAGGCTGCAAGTGATGCGTTCAAGCCGTACTTGGCTATGAAGTTTCGCGGGACGTTTCCCATTTTGCCCTTAAGGCTAAGCCAGACATCAAGCGAAAATAGGAGGTCACTAAGCCCTAATTAAGGCTTAGCCGTCGCACTGTTTGGTCGTGGGTGGGGTGGGGGAAGTCTTTGAAAAGAACGTCCCAACATTTTCACTCATACCCAGATGAATGCAATCCTTTTGTTGGGAACTCTCTTTTGGCGTGAAAGCGAAACCACAAAGAATCCCTCAGCCAAGGCTGGGCCCTTCCAACAAGTTCGACTGCCAGCAGTGCGGGCAGACAGTCTGCCTGCGCCACCGTTTCGAGGACGAGCATGACTGCAGGCGGCGGCGGGGGGTGGGGTTTTGTGTTGGTTCCAAAGGAGTTCCGCGTCGATCTAAGAGTTCCACAAACTGAAGCTACCCCGGGAAACATGTGGTATACAGCCACTTTATAGCCTCTGCTAAACCCGCTTTCTTTTCAGTTCTGGTTTGGGTTGTGAACACCCTCTTGGAGTCGATGAGTTGAAATGCCATGGGGATGGTGCCTTCCGAGATGGGCCAATTCTCCAAACGGGTAGCGGAACACGGTAAGACGATCAACTCGGAGGTAGCAAGACGATCAACTGCGATTTCAGCAGGTGACTAGTTCTGCAGGCGGCTTGTAGCTTGAGGGGTCAAGAGTAGGCATTGCCAGGAACACGGCGGGCATGTCTTCATGCACGACTATGTGATAGTTATCCACACTCGCGGACCTCTGACCCCTCTCAGCATTTAGCTGTTATAGCGGTCTTGGGTCATGTGCATTCATGTGCAGCACAAACTGAATGCACACGCATGTTTTTCTTCACCTACACGTGTCCAGGCGTTTCCATATTCGATGTTTTTCGCCAAATGACGTGGACTGTTCTAGTGGCTGTCAGCCCTGGCTTCTTGACTGGGTCCGTCACAGCCGCCGCCGTTGGCGTTGTTCCCTTGTGTTCCTCCAAAAGCCGGGAAAGAATAGGGCCTGAGGGCCACTGCTGTAAGAACAGAAAAACATCAAAGGGAACGCGTCCTTTTTGTATGCGCCGGGTACATGGGCAACCTTTTTTGTTTCCGTGTTGTCTTGAGCGGGGGGGCTTATTGTTTGGCAGTTGTGCGTGGAGTGTATGTGCTCAGATCTTTTTGTAGCGTGTCCTTATTGTTACGCACCCATGCGTGCCAGGGTCACTTGACTGGGCTAGATTGGTGATTGGGGGGGGGGGTTCAACCTCAGTTTGATTCCCACTGGGGAAGATACCCCATCCAAGCCACCAAGCCAAACCGCCAAGTAGCGAGTAAATGTGACCTGGGTGCCTCTTTTTTTTGCAGGGTGCCCTTTTGGGTTGATTTTTTAAGAGAAGCCCAACAGGAAGAGCCAAGCATTTCTTGGGGGGTCGACCGATATGACCACATATCACCAAATATCACATATCAAACATGTAAAGATGTTTTTAGGGGATCCCCCGAAAAAGACTGGACACGCATCCAAATCATCGGCCAGCCGATGAGGCCCGCGGGCCGTTCCGCGGCCAGCTCTGGGTTGTCCGGCCCCGGCGCCGGCGCCGCCGCCGCGCCGGGGAGAGATCCGGGGGGGGGGGGTAGTGGGTTTGAGGGTTTGGGGGGTTTGGGGGGTTTGGGGGTTTCGGGTGGTGGTGGAGGGGTGGAGTGGAGGGGTGGGCAGGTCGGGGAGAAGATGTAGGACAATCAGACCCTGGTCCGAAACCCCAGCCCAGGGGAGCTGAGATTTGGAGGTCGACGTGTTATTTTCCTGGTCGTTTTGGTGTGCAAGGAAGGCCTGGAGTCGAGCTTTGCATTCGGATGGTAGGGGCTGTAGTGAATTTTGGGCAAAGAGGTGCTTGCCACGCAGACAGCTCAGTAGCAGTGGCACGAATGTTCCATCCTGACCCAATTAAACAGCAAGGCAGGGTTTTGTTTCAGCTTGCAACTGCCATCGGCGCTTGCTTTTGTGCTGGCGGAATCTGATTGAACAAAGTTCGCTCGTCACTTTCGTCCGCTCGATCTGAGTTTTCGCAGGAAGAAGAAGAAGAAGAGCATGGGCCAGCGGATTGGCGCGGCTCGGTTCAGTGTGCCGATTGATACGCTCAGCATGCAATTTCTGAATTGACACATTGGTTTATCAGGCACCCACGAATTGGTGGTTTGGATCGTTGGTTTGGATTTGAACCCTTGTTTCTTGTGGAGGGTAAACGGGACACCCTCTTCAACCACCAAACCACCAATCCAAACCACCAATTATTGGCGTCTTTTCTTTTGGTGTCTTCGAATACGATTACTCTTTGAGGCATCGCTGGCTCGGCGCTGGACTCGTGGACGTGAGCCAGTTGATGGGTTTCAGATGTTGGGTGCCAGTTGTGTGACCAGCCGTGCCGACATTTCGAGTTTCACGACGTTGGGTATGGGTCAATTTTTTCAACCAGGAATTGGACTGCAGGTTTTAGTCCATGTTGCCATTTACCATGGTTCCATTTTGGGCCGTACCCAAACACGCCCGAAGGTCAGACCCCATTTGGCCCCAGCGCCACTCCACCGGCGCCAAAAAGCACGAGGCGGTCTTCGCGTGCTTCAAGGGCGACTCCTCGAAGAAAAGTCCCTCCGCACGCAAAGGGCGGGGGGGGGGGGGTTCACCTTGTGAAACATCGACCCATGTTAACTAGCATCGATCATGGTGGAAGGAAGTCCTTTGGCCATTTGGGAGGTTCTCAACATGGTGGAGCCCCGTTTGGGTATCTAATCCAAAAGGGAAAACCAAGCATCTTAGGAGACCGATCCCTATTGCGAGAAACACCCAGAAGGGGGCTCATCTTAACGGACGTCAGCAGGCAACCACTCATGTTATTGTGGAACCCACAATAACATTGCCAGACGTTTGCCTGACCTTTTTCCTGGTTTTGCCCCTTTTTGGTTTCCTTTATTTTCCCGTTGAACCAGCAACATGCTTGGTTTGTTGCGCATGTCAGTCTGACTAAGACAAGCTCCTCATTGGATCCTTCAGTAAATCCTGCACGTTGCCTTCTCCCTCCCACTAGTCTGACAATAGGATGTTGGGCCTGATTCCGTACGATACCAAGGGAATCCCCTGTAAAGTGAGAAAACCAGCTTGTGGGAATCTGGTGACATAGCAACCAAGCAACCAGGCAACCAAGCAGCTAACCTACTAACCAACCGACCAACGAACCAAGCAAGCAAGCAAACAAGCAAGCAAGCAAACCAAGCAACCAAGCAACCAGGCAACCAAGCAACCAAGCAACCAAGCAACCAAGCAACCAAGCAACCAAGCAACCAAGCAACCAAGCAACCAAGCAACCAAGCAACCAAGCAACCAAGCAAGCAAGGAAGCAAGGAAGCAAGGCGGCAAGGCAGCAAGGAAGCAAGGAAGCAAGGAAGCAAGGAAGCAAGGAAGCAAGGAAGCAAGGAAGCAAGGAAGCAAGGAAGCAAGGAAGCAAGGAAGCAAGGAAGCAAGGAAGCAAGCAAGCAAGCAAGTAAGAAAGATCAAGAAACCCCGCAACCATCCACCAACCAACTCACCATCCAACGAACCAACCAGCAAGCCTTCCATTGTCATCAAGACATCTTCTGCATACTGGTCCGCTCACATTCCTATGCGTCATAGCCGGTCATGGGACATCTCCTCCATTCGCTTGCATTATGACTGTGCTCGCTCTCTCCCCGTTCCATATAAGAAAAAATGTTGGGAACAGTCTGTGGGCGAGTTGTAGAGTCATCTCGTCCTCATCCATCTCTCTCACTTCCATCTCCCGTTCACCAGCTGGAGATGAGACAGCCAGCCAACCATCAAGTAACAATAGATTGCTTGGCAGGTGAGAAATGGTGGAGACTCGAGAAACTCATCCACCTAGCTGCAGCTCTGGGACTTGGACACCTTTTGTCTTCTCTGGGTTCTGGACATCATACCCTAGAGCCAGGACGTTTGTATTGGAGCTTGCGTCCGCAAGTTTTTCTACCTCCTAGTCTATCTCTCTTGAGACACTAAAACCAGCTGTCTAAGCTTCCGGAAAATTCCAAGTAAGAGAGACGTGTGGACTCGAATGACCGGGAGGTAGACAACAGAAATGACCCAACTGGGTCCAGCGGTCCAGCGGTCCAGCGGTCCAGCGGTCCGAGCCCCGGACCCCGAGGCTTGCTGGGCAGCAGCAGCTCCAGCCGCCGCTGAGCGGAGCGGCGCCTGCGCGGAGAAAAAGCCGGCGCAGCGGCGCGGAAGCTGCGGCCGCGGGGGGGGCCTCACTGCGAGAGCCGTTTTTTTGGCGAGCGCGCCGGGTCTGTGGAAAGGGGATCGAAAGCTTCTGGATGTCCGGATGTCTGACATGTCCAGCCGGGTCTGTGTCCAAAGAGGGAACCACATTTTGCTTGGGATTTGAAGGAACACTGGAAGAAGACACGGGATTGCCCTATATCCGTAAAACATCCATGTAAGAACCTGACAGCCATGGGTGGCCTTTCTTTCGGTACACGCCCCTTTGAAGGTTTGCACAAAAACAAAGACACCGACGTGTGGCGAAGCATCCCAAGGTGTGCCCCTGGTGTGCCCCTGCATTTTCTTGGTGTGTCCTTGGTCCGGCAGATGGATGGTATGGCTTTCTTCCATGGCCAGCGGGCTTAGGGTCAGAGGAGATGAAAACCCCACTTTGTGCCCGAGAATGCAACCCAAGTGAAGCAGCCGTCATTGGCCTTGGGCCATTTTTCCATGGCAGGAGTGGGCAATTCCCACAACTCAGGATCCTTTGACCAGTTTCCATTTGGCATTTGGCCCAACTCCAATCTTTCAACAATCGAGGTCGTCTCCATCTTTGACCTTGAACAATCTGCAGCACTTTCAGTATGTACAAAAGGTCGGTTCGGATGCTTTGGGTTTCGACAACAGCTTTCAGTTATGCTGTCCTTGTGAAAAATGTCCGCCTTCTTTGCAGCTGAAGCTTTCACGGAGGCTCTTTCCAGTTGGAAGGTGAGAAAATCCAAGTGCTTGCGACATAAATCCAAAAATATTTGAGACAAAGAAATATGCATTTGGGCGGGCATTTTGTTGGGTAATGCTGTTGTTGCTATAAGCAAGGGAAACCAAAGGGGGAACCAACCCTCGTTGTGAGGGGCTGCCCCTTTGCTCCAAGGCAGTTTCCTTTGCTCCAAGGCAGTTTCAGAGGCCCATCTCCGGCCAGTTTCCTGGACTGGTACCGCAACCTTTGGATTTACCCGGAGCATTCAAATCAGCCGGCCCCTCTTTTCGCATCGGGGATGTCTTTGCTTGCGGTCCTCCGGTTTTTTTTGGACTTCGAGAGGTGTTGCCTCCCAAGTTGCCCGGGCATGGAACTTGGCGTTATGCTAGGGATGTTTGGCGGTCTCTAGGTCACCCTCCAAGTTCCCCTGAGGACAACTGCATGGCTTGAATTTATGTTGGTTGTGTGCGGGGCTTCACGTGGGGCTTCCCTTCAAAAGGCCAGCTGGATGTTTTTGTTTCTTCAGGGTGCGCCCCGCCTCGCAGCTGGTTTCAAGGCAAATCAACAGGAACGTCAGAAGTTGGGGGGTCCAAAATCCGTGTTTTGACGCCATATGGGCCGTCTTTGTTGAGGGTGCCCACCATGTTTTTGGGAAGCCAAAAGGAAACCGTGAGGCGCTGCCTCGCTAGTTTCACCGGACGCGCTTGAGAAGGCGGATGTGTGGTTTTGATCGGCGGGGTGGAGGGGAGGGGGGCGGGCTTCAGGGAACTCAACCCCCCTTCTGGTTAATGTTGACCCCGGATGAATAAACCCCTGTTTATTAATATGGGGGTGTTCCCCTCCAAAAGTGATAAATCCCCACTAGAACCGGGGACACCCCCATATTAATAAACAGGGGTTTATTAGTCCGGGGTCAACATTGCAAACCCGAAGGCTGCCAAGATAAGGTTTCCGCAGCCACACCCTGGGCCCAGGTTTTAACCCTTCCCAGATAGAGGCAGGCCGACCCGTTTGACTGCTATCGGAAGCCATGGCCATGTTTACGGTGGCTTCCCAAATTGGAGCCGCAACAAAAGCAAATCAGCGGCGCCTGCCGCCGCCCAAGGTATGGGTTAAGGCTACAGTTGGCTTAGCAGGAAGCCGCTTGAAACCAGCCCCCTGCAAGTCTAAGACGCAGCAGACGGCGCTTTCCAACGATTCATTTGTTTCCTGGAGTGGGCATTGGGCATTAGCTAGACATCAATTATTGGCCGCCTGAAGCTTGACTAATTTTGACTGAGGGTTTCTAAGGATGAAAACAGATCCAGCCATGATGCACTGTGAATTTGATTCTCAGGTTGCGTTTTGTGGTACTATACCACGCTGTGGATTGTGGATAGATTTGTTTGGGAGGAAGCTTCGGCACAATCAACGATTCTAATGTTGCTGTGTTGCTTGGTGCAGCGCCACTGTTCAGCACATGCCGCTTTTGCATGTTCTCCCAACGCCCCCGGTAGTACAGCCAGCGCGGTTCTAGGTGGCTAGAATTGCCCAACTGTGCTGATTTTGGTTGAAACCGGTTGTTGTGTGGCTTTTGCCTCGTTTTGCGCTGCGTTTTGGCTTCGGGTTTTTCATTGAACCGAACTTGTGACCTTCACCCACTCGGGCTCAGGCCAAGGGCGAGTATGGGCTCGTCTTCGGCTTCGGCTCCGATCCCAAGGCGGAGCGCTGAGGGTCGTCCCAAGCTGCCCACAAGTAGGGCCCTGGAATCCGGGCATGTCAGACCAGATGGACTCCCGAAGCATCCGGAAATCCGGAAATGCGAGCCTCCCCCAAAAGATGCGGCGAGCTCCAGGGGAAACCTTCCTTGGCCTCCTTGGCGATATTTCAGGCATCCGAATAAGAAGATTCCAAGAGCGGCCTTTCTCCGCGGAGGAAGCTTTTTGGAGGAATGCTCGATCCTGCACACGGGCTTTGCAGCAGATCTCTGCAGACAAGAGGGGATGAGAAGAGCAATGAGCCAAGCTTACAGTCACGCGCTGAAACACGCGTTGCGGGTCGGAAGGAGCCAGAATTGGTTTGTCTCAAAATGGAGGATTTCCCAAAATGGCTCTTTCTTTTCATTGCTTTGAAACAACCACCAAAAGGGTACCCTGACAAAAAGACATGCCCAAATGATCACGGAGCGGAAAGCGCCTTTACTTTAGGCTGTGGTTTGCCATAGGTTTGGAGATGAAAGATCGTTTGTTTGTGTCCAAAGCCATGGGGAGTTGGAAGAACTGATATCCACAAAGAAGTATTGCAAATCACGCCGTCTTGCCACAAACATGCGCGGGCGACAGGGGGGCTGAATGAAGCCTTGCGCAATGCAACAGTATCAACGAAGCAAAATGAGGGGCTGCAACCCTTATGTCGAATGATTGCGCACTTTTGCGCGGAGGTCACGTCTTCACCCTCGCCGAACATTTTGTGTTTTCAGTCAAAGGAACAAACACATGTCATGTAAAACAGATCCTCGCTCGCTCCTTTCCAGCAAAGCATGACCGATCCTACCTAAAGACGCGAGTGTCTCTCAGGTCGTGTGTATTCCCAAAACCAGCCAACTAGCTACCTCAAGCTTCGCCTCTTGGGGTTCATGGCTTTTGTATCAACCGAACTGCACAATTGGACCTAGGGGAAGTGGAGCACCGAATTGTTTTGTCGCGAAATCGGATGCTTGAGGTGGAAAATTGGAGCCCGTGGGCTCCCCTTGGATCTTGCCAACAGGGCCTCAATCAAGACTCGCTGGTTGCGAGCCTCCTGAAATCACTAAGTTGGAGCCTGTGTCGGGGAAACAAGGAACCCCAGCTCAGCACGTGCGCAGTATTTGAGCCTGGACTCCGCCTTTCTGCAGAACTGCCTCGCGAGGCTCAGGCGCCGTAGTGAGCATGTGGGGCTTGCATTGGGAAGCGGGAAGGAAACAGGAAAACCTCCCAGCCGGGAGGGGGAGGGGGGCAAGGAGGTTCCTGTGGTTTCTTAGCTTGTTAGCTAGCTTGGGAGAATCCTCCCTTCTCCTTTTTCTGATGTATATCTTGAAGGATCAGTGCGGCGGTAGGGCGTTTCTTTTTCAGACCAGGTCTGACTCGCTCAGCGCGGTGAAAGGGAGCGCGCTCGAAAAGGGAATGCGAGCCCGGGGTTTGAGCGGGGTGGGTGGGTGGATTTGAACTGCGGCTTGTGACCAAAGATTGCAAGTCAACTCATTCCACACTTGCGGACTCCATTTCAACTGAGCGCCCCCCCCCCCCCCAATTTCTCATTCATTTGAGGTGGCTCTACAGCCCGGTCTTGGAAAAAGAGCGAGCCAGGCCCAACAAGACCTTTGTGACCATTTTCCTGCGCCCTGAAACGCGTTTTGGGCACTTCGCTGTTCCTCAGCGGGGGCCACTGCCCGCCGCAATCCCCCTTCGAAGGCCTGGAGGCCATGTCTTGGCGAGGGTGCGGCTGGCTGAGCAGGAGGCGGGATGGAGGAAGACCCATGGGAAGCCTCTCGCGTTCCCGAGGTTGGCGCCAAGATGGGTCCTGCGTCTGTTTTGGAGTTGGCGCCGCTGTTTCCTTCTTCTTTCTTAGGTGGGTTGTAAGGGGAAACCGCAAAAGGAACGCCGAAATCCATTTTGTGGGGGTCCCCTTGTAAAAGGCCACGCCCAAAGCCATGTATAGCATGGACATCGGAATCCGAGCCATAAGGTTTGGGAAGCAAAGGTGTCGAATGGGCTGACCTCTGTTTGGGGGTGGCTGTTAAGCCATGCAGATGGCCATTTCTGCACAGGACTCGGCTGGGTGGTCTGTGGGAATTTTGCATGCAAGAACCTAAGGCCGCGGAGAAGCCATTCGCAACGGCCTATTTATATAACATATATCAGTTTGTGCGTGTGGTGCATTCGGCTTGGAGGTCGACTTGCTTGACAAATGGCATGCGATCGTATTCCATGGCGAGTCGTCCTTCTTGCCATGCCGGCTCAGCTGAATCTGCCATGAGCAAGCCGCACATGTGCAAGCAGGATTGCTACTAGGGGCCAGCGCCGGTCATGCTGCATTCCATTGGGTGCAGCACACACACACACACGTCAACCGCCAGGTGGTATGCGACTGGCATGTGCCATGCGACATGTTTCCCTTTGAAACCCAAAAACCCGCGGAGCTTCGGCGCGGGTCGATACGAACATCGCCTCAATGGCCATGGCGCCGTCGATGGAGGCCTGCGGACGCAGACTTCGCCCGACTGGCCGTGGAAGTCCTTGGTTTGCTCATGTCTTTGGTGTGCTTTTGGCGCGTTTGGCCGGCAAAAAAGCCATGGCTTAGTTCATTTGCACTTTTTGTGAAGAACATTTTTGTGGCAAACAACAAGTTGAGACTGCTTTTGACCAGTCCACTCAGGAAGTGAGGCTGACGGATATGGGTGTGTGTCAAAATACGGAACCGCAAAAGGGTGGTTTTCCTTTGGGTTTCCCTTTAACGCCACCCGACATGAGTACCCTCAAAAGCACATCCATATCCAGGGATAAATCAAGAGTGTTCCGAGGGCCTAATCACAAGCCACAAGTTTGAAACCTCCTTTGCGAGTTGTAATGCGTTTGCAGCATGTGGTTGCTGAAGGAAAATCAAAAGGAAACCACCCATTTGTGGGGTTCCGAATTTCGGACACTAAAACCATTAAACTTTTGTACACCTCTGCTGATGCATGACATGCCGTCGAAGTATGCTTTCAACCTCTTCGAATATCGACAGTCCAGCGGGCCCCCAAAAGATTTTCTGTTTGGAACGCCTCCTGAAAGCAGTGATTTGCGCACATCATTCTAGGGGTTGATTCCCCATTCTTTCCACCATCGTTCTTTCGAAAAACCAGCTGTTTCCACTGGGGTTCTGATGGTTTTCCGGAAAGAAGGATCCCTGGAAAGAATGGGGAAGTGTCTCCTGAGCATAGAAGGCTCCTCATGTCTCGCCCCGAATGTTCAGTGGGGATAAAGCATTGGGGAATGCCTGAGCATATGCGTCATCGTCAAAGCACCTGTTTCTTGGGTTAGAACGGTGGCGGTCACACACTCCAGAAAGGGACGAGAACAACCATCACCCTTGGTAGCCAGAACTTGCTCCACCAGAACGACAAGAAAAGAAGGCTTTGAGCGGAGGCAAACCAGCAACGTGTCAATAAATAGGGACACTTGTCCTGCGATCGGTCGAGAAGTCCGGTTCTCAAGATGTGCCTGGCGAATTGCTGTGAATGAGCCCTGCCTGAGCGCAAAGGAATTAAATGGGGGTCCCATGATGGAGTTTCCTTTCACATGGGAACACTTCTTACAGGGCTTGGGAATTTTCAATGGAAACTCAGCGTAAAATCCAGTTTCTTCTTGTTGGTGCAGCTCTAGCGTTCATTCCTTTGCACACATTCCCCGGGTTGTCTTTTATTTAACAGATCAATTCGAGTGGTCTGCAACCCCTTCAAAGCAACAGTCTTTCCATGGGGTTTCCCTTTAAGGGGTGTTTGCGTGTATTTTTCCGATTGCTTTTTGAAATCACCAGATAAACGCGAATCGCAGATCGCATGTCTTCACTCATCCAGGCATCCTTCAACAGGTGCACAAAATGTCGAGTTCTCTTTGGGTGATGTTCAAGGGTGGGACGATGGAGAGCGGGAAACGCCGTAGGAGTCCCTGGACGTGGTGAAGCAAGCGCTGCAAGAGTCCCTGATGAAGGCGAAAACGCCGTGGGCAGTGGGTTTGTCTCTGCGGAGGAACCCCCGCAACAAGTTTGGGGAGAGCGTTCCCCCCCTATGAGCCACAATCAAAACCCGGGTAGATGAAGGGTAGTAAGGGCCAATCCTAACCATAGATAGCTGCGGCCGCCTTCTTAATTCTTTACATGGTTCTTGGTAGACCATTTTAGTACCAGGTTTGATTCTGACTCCTATGAACAGTTTCCTTCTGATTTGCCCTTGAAACCAAGCAGTCCGTGAAGGCCTCGGCACGATTCTCATTCTCACTTTGGGGAACCCTAAGAATCCACCAGGTGACTTCATCCAGGGTCGACCCAAAATTACACCTGGAGGCCGAAGAGGCCATCGACCTCACAGACGGCGAAGCCCAGGAGGCGTGAGAGGGGATATCTCAGGTTCCGCTCTCCAGCCGGAAGGGCAAACACACACCCCAGGTAGCCGGATTGTTCTTTCCGTCCGAGGGCTCAAGAGGTTTTTGACGGGCCATAGGCAGGACCAGAGGCGAGGCTGAGTTTTCTTTGATCTCGCATGTGCACTGGTCTTGAAGGGCAATGTTTGTAGGGAGGGAGGTAAGGGGTCCACATCCTCTTGCTGGCAAATAGCTGTGGCTTGTGGTAGCCTTTAGCTCTGAACAAGGCGGCGGCTTCCCTTGTTGAACCTCACCCTAGGGGTGGCGGCGTGTACAGCTCTGGCCGTCGAACCTGGAGATTCGCAGTGCTTCTGGCAGTTTTTGGCAGGGGACATGTTCTGGCACGGCTGGTGCAGGCTTTGCGGCGCTCTGAGCAGGAGAAGGAGGCGCGAAGAGGGGGTGCAAAAGTGGGGTTGGGGGAGCGTTCGTCGGCTGTGGTATTTGCTGATCCTGAGACAGTTTTACGGAGAAGGGAATGCGCCCAGGCATGTCTAGGGAAGTTTCGCGCGAGCTCTCTACAGCACAGCTCATTTAGGCTGCAGACATGTGAGAAGCCAAAGTGCCGGGCTGCCTTTTGGTGGCACAGGTCTCCGTTTTGGTTGCGATGAAAGGATGTGCTTGACATAGACGAAGCAGATACAGTCCGATTTCGGGCTCATGCAAGAAGCGACTGTAAGAAACAGAGCATGCTACTTTGCATTTGAGGTAGCTGCGAGAGAAGGCCCAAGCTTGGCTGCATAGCTCGTGCAGCACACCAACTTAGAGGTGAAGGGCACACGTCATGCCGAAACACACGTTTGCGGTCTGCCAAACCGGTACAGTTTTTAAACGTCTCTCACCACCCAACAAGGCATCCGGTGCGAATGGGAGTATCAAGGTACGGATGCTTTGTGACTATTTCGTGCGTGTTTTTTCTTTTTCAGAGGCTTCATGTCCAAGGAACTGATGCGGGAGCCTTGAGGGCTGTGCAAACTGCAAGGAGCTGATGCAGGAGCTGCGGTATCTCCGTGCGGAGGCGCGGTCGGGCAGGAGGAGTTGCAGGGCTGACACCTGTTTCAACATGTGGGTTTGGCGCGTTTGTTGGTTTCTTTAGTTGGCATCCTTCTCAGGTTTCATTGAAAGGGAAACAAACAGGAAAACCCATTTGCCATTTTGGTGTTCCGATAATTTTTGCGCACATCCATTTTGAAGCACCGGAACTGTGGTTTAAACAAGCCGAACTTGTTCCGGGCAGTGTTTCACTTCTGCTCCGTGACTTCTGTACTTCCTTGAGAGTGGCTCTCACCCTTTTCATATTTTGAACCCCATGCGATCCACGCTCCCGCGAGCTTGTGCCGTGCCGTTGGCCGAGGTGAGCCGCTTGCAAGACTCCGGAGCCACCGAGGCGGGGGTTTTCGGCCAGTCAGAAGGAGTTGATGGGCCCCCATGGCGAGTTGGCGAGTTGGAAGGAGATTCCCTGATGGGGGGTATGGGTCAGGAGTGTCAAAGTGATCCACCAGCAATTGGACCACAGGTTTCCGTGTCTTCCATTTACCATCAAAAATGGCTTGCGCCATTTTGGGGTTCCCATTTCGATTTGTGACCACCACCAGGTCCCCTCACCAGCCGCGCCAAGCAAAAATCCGACCGCCCGCCCGGCGAGCGCGTTGGAGGCTTCCCTGGGCCGAGTGGACCAATTCGCCAGGGAGGACTCGTCATGCCGAGACAAAACATTTTAAGGAACACGGCAACGGCGAACACGCCCCTCTTTTTTGTTTTTTTCCCCGTGGCACCTGCTGTTTTTTGGGCCTTGCACCAGGCGTTCAGTTTTGTTTTTTGTTTTTTTGGGTATAGAGACAATGTGCATCCAAAGATTCCTCCCGCAGAGCGGCGTCATGGGGTTCTCAAGAGCTCCTCAAAAAATGCCCCCGAATCCGACAAGGGGCCAATTAATGGGGTCAATCGTGGGATCCTTTTGGGCGAACGATCTCCAGGTCCTGTATTTGGGGATTCTGTGTTTCTAACTTGTGGGTTATAGCAACTTCAGAGCCTCCCGGTTGATTCGGGGGAAGCTTCCAACCACGCCGAACAGAGCAGCTCGGCCTCCTAAAGCAGCTCGGCCTCCTTTCGCGCAGGCCACCTGTCACGGCGGGGCATGGCTCCCCTGGAGCTATTGGCAGCGTCCTGAGGCCCTTGAAGGGGTGGCATTTGGGGTCCTGAAGATTACTGTTGTGAGTGGGGACACCCTTTGAGCCATCGGTTTACAGTGGAATTTGGAGGATGTCTTAGCAACATGGGCCCAGTTCATTGATCCAGAAGCGAGGTCAAGCACACCCGACCAGTTCAGGGACCTCTAAAGTTGCATCTGTTTGCATTAGGTTCTCGAATCATACTTACCAGAATGCCAGAATCCGACGATACGTTGTCGGGAACAGGAGGCAAGGGCTGAGGTTGACAGTTGAGGGGTTCACAGTGGAGGTGTGTCTTGGTCAAGTGCGCCTCGGGATTGATTTGGGGCCATGGTGTGGAGTGGGAGCCGGCTCCCCTCCTTGCAGGTGTTTCCCCAATGGGTCCAGTCAAAAGTAAACAGTATACCATGCTGATTTGTGGTGGTGCGGGACATGGGCTACCCAGGGAGGGGGAATCGCTGCTTTACCCATGTCCGTGCAACTTCTGCTTGTTTTCCCCGCGGGCAATGCCACTTCAAGGATGTTTTCCCACTGAGGTGCGTCTCCTGCACACCTCCCTTGGAGGCACGAGGGGGTGAGGGATGGGGTGGAAGTTGTGACAAGACAAGTTGACGGAAAGACTCGCTTTCGTCATAGTCATTTATTTTTATTTAGTTGCTTTGTCCAACAGAAGTTCTGTTCGGCTCGAAGTTGCCGTTGGCAGGTTGCTGGCCTCCACACCTTTGTCATGGACCCAAACATGACATTATGTTGGAAGCGTGCCCTGGGAGCCCTCACGATCTAACACATCTTGTGCGACTGAAGTCCCTTGTTGTTTTCTTTACTTGCGGGTGGATGTAGGCACCAAGACTTCGAACCATTGTCATGCCTGAAGCGACTGTATAGAGGTTGCTTTGTAAGAGACGCACCTACTCCCCCCTCAATCATTTAGAGGGCTTGAAGGGTCCAATCAAACACTTCCCAGTCGATTGACCTCAACAACAACGGGGCACCAATTCTGCCATATTGACCATCCCCCGAGCGCAAGTAGGAAGCGCCGCAGGCTCAGCCAGTTTATCGACTCGAGGCAAGCTGTTTGGGCCCAGAAAGGAAAAGCAACGGCTGGCGTACCCAAACCAGGGATTCCCAAAGAACTGCGGAACAAGGACAACACACAAGGAAGCATCAAACAATTCCTAAGGGTTCCCAAACCAGAACAAGAGTAAGCAAGAGATCCCCTAGGCGGAGGTGCACGTGCTCAAAGCCAAGAGCCTCAGCCGCGGCTGAGGCTGGGTGACGGGTGACGGGTGGGAGGCCAGGGTTCGCTTTGTGCTGACCCGAAGGGCTCCAAGCTACGGAGGGAAGCGCGCTGAAGCCATCCCTGCGGCGACCCGGAAATGCCCGGTTTGGATTTGCATGAGTTTGGCCCGCACCTTTGGCCACACACAAGTCATGGAATGCATTCGTGTGCTGAGGAACGGCGTGGCAAGGGTCCTGTCAAAACGCCAGCATTTTGTGTTGTCTTTGTTGAAGCTTCTTGAGAGAAAAAAACACTCAAACCTTGAGCCGGGTCTGGCGTGGTAGGCGTTGCCCCTTTGAGCTTTGCTCATGGCTTAAGGTACGCTCATATACGCGAGCATTCCCGCATTCAAGTTGACGGCACTTGCCTCCCGAAGAAATTGAGTCACTGCAGGGTCTGTGCAAAATGATGTTCAGAGCAAGGGAGAGGTAGAAAGAGAAAGAGAAAGAGAGAGATAAAGAGACACACACACACACAGAGGGCCGAACAGTATGAAAGTGACAAACATGCAGGGCCCTCTCCCGCTTGCTCTCTCTCTATGAATTGCCCCTTTGTCGGTTGCACGGTGCAGGCTGCTGCAAATTGTCGCGTGGGCACTGTGTCAGAATAAATAAAGGGAGCCCCTCCCCCTGAAGAGGGAGCCTTCGAAGATTACGTATCCACATGGGTATGGGTCAACATTAAACCACTAGGGACCGCAGGTTTTAGGCCCTGGTTTCATCTACCAGGGTTCCGTTTTGGAGACCTGTTGTTGACCCACAGCCACATGCCTGTATCGGCCCTTCCTGCTCTCCGAGGTCGAGGTGGAGGAGGTCCTGAGCGAATTTGTTGCAAGTGCAATGTGTGCGAGGCCCCCTGCGATTCCGCCCCGCCCTCTTGGACGGCAGGATCGGCTCGGCAGGGGCGGCTCCGCTGAATTCTCCCCAAAGGGAGGGCGTGGCTCAGAATGGCGAATGCCAAGCTTTGGCTTGCTTCCAAGCAACGGACGCGGAAGGAAAGTGGCGGCTTGGGCCATTTTGAGACTCAGTGCATGCTGTGAGAGATTTGGCACGGATGCCTAAGCCTCGGAGAGAGCGCCGAAAAGCACGAAAAGTGGGCCATGGGGAGAGGCGTCCGTCTGCACAATGAGACCACCTGGGAGTGGTCCATGGGGATGGATTGTTTAGTCAATGACACTTTGTTGCCCTTCTGGTATCAGTCCAAGAAAGCTTGTCCGGGTCGGCGCTGCTTTCCAGGGTGATTCTGCGACTTGGCGTTAGCTTGTTCACTGCCCAACACTGGTACCTCTCAAATGACATCACATCTTGGGGTTCGCAAAAGCCAACGGCCAACTTGTGTCAGTTCAACCTTTGCTTTTAGCCACTGTGTGGCGAGCCAAACCACTACCCAGAAAAAGCAGGAGGTAGGTATAATTATAGCCTTTCTACAGTGGTCGTATCTTGGCTTTGTATCCCATGAAACTTCTGGGTAGCGGAAGCCATGGATCCGCAGGTGTCCAAGTTGGACACCGCCGGCCTCTTCGCCGGTGCGGTGGACAGCTGCACAGAGGCGCGCTTGCGCCAGCTCCGCGCCGAAGCCGGCGCCGCGAAGCGCCGGCACTCGGTTGTGGGCGCGTGGGACCCGTGCGGAGTTACATACATATATATATATAGAGATTAATATATCATTTTATTATTATGTTAGGGAATGTTGTCCAGGGGTTAGGCAAATGTTAATGGGGTGTCGTTCCTCCCACTTTTTGTTGGGTGCCTGGTCTGCCTTTTGGCGGTTTTGAAAGGGACAGGAATAAAGGACCCCTCGCATTCTTGAATGCGACCTGGTAGATTCTAGGGCGTTGCTTCCAGAAAAAGAACGTGTAGGATCGCCTCTGAACAGGGAGACGAACCAAGGGTTGATCAATCCTGCGTCAACATGACCACCCTTCTTCATTTTGGCATCAAAAGACCAGCAAAAAGGAGGAAGCATGTGGGGCGCCGCATTTTAGCACAGATCCCCTGTCTTGGGCATTTGGATGGCTGGCCGGGAAGGCGGCACACGCTGTTCGAGCCAGGGCAGGCGTGCCCGTCGCCGCTCCGCGAAACGAGGCTTCAGCCGTAGCAAGGGAGCAACCGGAGAGAGTGTGCCCAGAGCACAATATGCCAGGAGTCGGATGTTACGCTCCAGTCAAGAAGGAAAGGGCCGCAAAGCCTTTCCCCAGAAACGAGGCGGTTTTCGGTGATCGGATCTCCGCGATGTCCCAGTCACAAACCTTGGGGCTGTGGAAGCCCACCGAGCCCATGGATGAGCTGCTGGAGTTCCTGAAGGCCGTGCCGTGCCGTGAGGGCAGCAAAGGGGAACGGCTAAAATCTTATGGGCCTCATTTTCTTGGTTCCCTTGGAATCCAACCAACAAGGAGTTCCCTGAAAAGACACACATGCGCACACTCACAAAGACATATATATATATGTATGTATGTAATATATATATATATATATATATTTAATACATTGCTGTACATTTTGGGTCAGAAGGTAGACATATGATCTTGAGTGAGGTAGGCAAGGGATTGCACAAAAGGTGGGCCGGCTATGAGTTTAGATGTTTCAATGGGGGGAATACAAGAAGTCTTGTACCAATTCTCCACACAAAATCGCATCCCCACCGGTGCCACAGTCAGATCAAGTAACTCACCCAGTGGATCTCAGTAGAAACCTTCCATAGTAGGCAACCAATCATTTTCCATTTTGTTTTCCAAGAAACACTGCAGAACGGGAAGACAGGATTCACGGTTTTGGGTCTCACGTTTCGAGACGAGCGTGTCCAGTTTCTTTTGCTTCTTGCGCTTTTCGGGTTTTCGGGGGGAACTGCACGGATCCAAGTGGCTAGCTTATGGCACCCCAGATTGATCAACCCGTTCAGCCGCTTTGCCTAAATAACTGCAAACAAATTCCAGCTTCTCAATCAACACCTATAATCCTCCATGAGCGAAAGTTGGATCTGCAAACAAATTCCAACAACGCATATCCTCCAGGTTTTATGGGCGTGTGTTTTGTTCGAGGGCGCCCGTGTTTTGATTTGTTTGCAAGGCAGCCACTGCTTGCAGGTCCAGATCCCTATTTGGCAGTGGGTCAGAAATGGGACACTAAAATGGAAGCCTGGCAAATGGAACCATGGACTAAACCCGGACGAACCTCTGTGGTCTGGTTGAATTTTGATCTATATCTTTGGTTTTAGAGACCTCCACCAGGCAGCCACCGCTTTCGGGGGGTGCAGATCCCTCCCGCATCCGTGGGATCGACGCGTTTGCGAGGAGCTGCCCTGCCAGCTCTGCGAGGAGCAGCCGGTGGAGCGGCGCCTGCTGATGGAGGCGGGTGCCACAGGTCTGTCGAGGGAGGTGGGAGGCGCAGACCCCCGAAAATTGGCAGAGAGCGTGAGCCTTCAGTGGAAAAAAACAACAAAACCGCAAGAACCTAGGCTGTGGGATTTCTTGCTTCTATGGCTCAACCTTTTGGATGCTTCTGGAGTAGCGGTCACCTTGGGTTAATCAACCTGGCAGAGAAGCAGAGAGCTGTGCCCAACAAAGTGGAGGATTAGCTTTGAAACGGCCATTAATCAATCAAGAGTTTGTTCATCCTGGAGAATCGGGGGCCCAGTTAACTTAGCATGGGTTCCGTCACTTGCACTTTCATCAAGATATACTGCGATGTTGGAGACAGTGCATGGAAGGATCCCATTCCCCTCTTCCTCAAGCTGAGAACCCTCCCCCCTCCCCCCCCCGAGCGCAGCTGCCCAAGGCCCACTTGGGACACGCATTCCGTAGGGGCAGGAAGCGCTTGGGGTAGGGTGTTTTTAGCGCCTGTTTCGGTGCTTCGGTGGTCCGGAGTGCTTTCCGGGATGGTTTGGGTGTTTTGGGGGTCCCCGGAAGCTGGTTGCAGGCAGGTTTCATGGAGAGAACAAAACGTCAGCTGCTCTATACGAGCCCACAGGATGGACGCAATTTTCGGACAAGTCGCTAGGCATAGATGTAGTCTTGAGGTTTATATAAAGGATCTCTAAAGGAGGTCTATTCTACTGGTAACTAGGGGGACTGGGCTCAATGTGGGTGTCTCCTTCAATGAGGGTCACCAAAACTAGCTAGTTCTATTGGTTTCCCTTTGGCACAATGGTCGGTTTCATTTTGGGTTTCCCTTTTGGTTGTTCGTTGGTTTCCCTTTGGCATACTTTTGGTTTCCCTTTGAGCACCCCTCCTTAAAAGGCTTTCGCCGGCTCCAAAGTCACATCCTCAAACTTACTTAATTACCCCAAACGCCGAGTTTTTGTTGGAGAACCCAACATGTCCACTTGGGAGCCCAGCTCTCTGTCGGCCATCCGCCTTTCGGAACAAACAAAAGAGGCGTCCCCTAGCTTTCGACTCATTGGCTCCAAGCCACCTATGTTCGACTCATTCCATCCAAGCCTCCCGTGTTTTGCCACCTCCCTTCTTCAGCTCCCAGCCCGGTCCTGACTTCCCAGCTGGGCCTGGCGCGGTCCACCGCGGCGCTGCGCGCGGACTCCGACCCGGAGTCCCTGGAGGTGTGAGTCGAGCTTTGGGGGGGGGGGGGGGCAGAGGGCTTTGTGGGCGATTTGGGTGTGGGTCAAAATCAAACCACCGGAAAAAGGCCTGTTTTAGTCATGGGTTCCATGTACCAGGGCAACCCGTTTTGGGTACCCATTTTTGACCCACAGCCATTTGGAAACGGATCTTTGGACTTTAGCCTGTGGGTTGAAATTGTGGGAGACCAGTGGGAGACCCACAAAAGATAGTGGGATAACCACACAAGTTGAGGACTTTTCTTGTAGAGGGGTCAACGGCAACCAAGCTGGGGGGTTTGAGGCGTGTTTTTGAGGCTTGTGTGTTTTGTGGCTGTTTTCCGTTTAAAGCCAAACCAATCGGAAACCCACCCTTTGGAGGGTTCCTTCAAAAGAGATCGGATAGGCAAGGAGCTTCGGAAACGAAGCTTTCTGCAGGTGTTTGTTGAAATGGCAGTCTAGAAAAGGATATGGCGAGCTTCGCTTCGTTTCTTTGAAGACCTGCGGTCCAATGTTCTGGAAGGGTTAGCGGGTTACTGTCGGGGATGCCTGGGCTTATTCCATTTGGTCAATTAGAATCCACAGGAGAAACCAAGCACCATTGCGACAGATCAAATGCCCCTCAGTTCCCATTGGGGAAAACCCGCATGTAAGCCGGCGTCCGCCGAGTCTTTCTCCTCGGTCCCTGGGCTTGGCGTTGCCAGGACCTGCGTCTGGCGGAGAAGGCGCAGGAGGAGTTGGTGCGGCACCGGAGGCACACGCCCTTCTTCAAGGCCCGGAGAAAGGGAGGGGAGGAGGGTGGGGGGGGGGCTTCCTGGGGTCAGCTTTTGTAGGGAGAAAACCTGTCTGAAATCAAGCAAGTAAAGGGTACCCTTCTGTTCCGGTGAAAAAATGCGGGCTTGATTCCAACCATTCTTTTCAGCCATCGTTCTTTTCGAAAACCAGCTGTTTCCCCTTGGATTCTACGAGTTTTCTGAAAGAATGGGGAGGTGAGGGTGGGTTGGGCTTTCCTTAGTTCAGCTTTTTTGGAGGGGAGAACACCTCTGAAATCAACCAGCAAAGGGTGCCCTTATGTTCCAGTGGAGAATGCGGATTCTGCTGGTTTTTTGAAAAGAAGGATCCCTGTAAAGAATGGGGAGGTGTCCCCCAGATGCGTGGGTGGGGGCGCGGGCTTGATTCCAACCATTCTTTTCAGCCATCGTTCTTTTCGAAAACCAGCTGTTTCCCCTTGGATTCTACGAGTTTTCTGAAAGAATGGGGAGGTGAGGGTGGGTTGGGCTTTCCTTAGTTCAGCTTTTTTGGAGGGGAGAACACCTCTGAAATCAACCAGCAAAGGGTGCCCTTATGTTCCAGTGGAGAATGCGGATTCTGCTGGTTTTTTGAAAAGAAGGATCCCTGTAAAGAATGGGGAGGTGTCCCCCAGATGCGTGGGTGGGGGCGCGGGCTTGATTCCAACCATTCTTTTCAGCCATCGTTCTTTTCGAAAACCAGCTGTTTCCCCTTGGATTCTACGAGTTTTCTGAAAGAATGGGGAGGTGAGGGTGGGTTGGGCTTTCCTTAGTTCAGCTTTTTTGGAGGGGAGAACACCTCTGAAATCAACCAGCAAAGGGTGCCCTTATGTTCCAGTGGAGAATGCGGATTCTGCTGGTTTTTTGAAAAGAAGGATCCCTGTAAAGAATGGGGAGGTGTCCCCCAGATGCGTGGGTGGGGGCGCGGGCTTGATTCCAACCATTCTTTTCAGCCATCGTTCTTTTCGAAAACCAGCTGTTTCCCCTTGGATTCTACGAGTTTTCTGAAAGAATGGGGAGGTGAGGGTGGGTTGGGCTTTCCTTAGTTCAGCTTTTTTGGAGGGGAGAACACCTCTGAAATCAACCAGCAAAGGGTGCCCTTATGTTCCAGTGGAGAATGCGGATTCTGCTGGTTTTTTGAAAAGAAGGATCCCTGTAAAGAATGGGGAGGTGTCCCCCAGATGCGTGGGTGGGGGCGCGGGCTTGATTCCAACCATTCTTTTCAGCCATCGTTCTTTTCGAAAACCAGCTGTTTCCCCTTGGATTCTACGAGTTTTCTGAAAGAATGGGGAGGTGAGGGTGGGTTGGGCTTTCCTTAGTTCAGCTTTTTTGGAGGGGAGAACACCTCTGAAATCAACCAGCAAAGGGTGCCCTTATTTCTAAGAAAATGCGGTTCTGCTGGTTTTTTGAAAGAAGGATCCCTGTAAAGAATGGGAGTGTCCCCCAGATGCGTGGGTGGGGGCGCGGGCTTGATTCCAACCATTCTTTTCAGCCATCGTTCTTTCGAAAACCAGCTGTTTCCCCTTGGATTCTACGAGTTTTCTGAAAGAATGGGGAGGTGAGGGTGGGTTGGGCTTTCCTTAGTTCAGCTTTTTTGGAGGGGAGAACACCTCTGAAATCAACCAGCAAAGGGTGCCCTTATGTTCCAGTGGAGAATGCGGATTCTGAGACGGATTCTGAGACGGATTCTGGGTTTTTTGAAAAGAAGGATCCCTGTAAAGAATGGGGAGGTGTCCCCCAGATGCGGGGTGGGGCGCGGGCTTGATTCCAACCATTCTTTTCAGCCATCGTTCTTTTCGAAAACCAGCTGTTTCCCCTTGGATTCTACGAGTTTTCTGAAAGAATGGGGAGGTGAGGGTGGTTGGCTTTCCTTAGTTCAGCTTTTTGGAGGGGAGAACACCTCTGAAATCAACCAGCAAGGGTGCCCTTATTTTCCAGTGGAGAATGCGGATTCTGCTGGTTTTTGAAAAGAAGGATCCCTGTAAAAGAATGGGGAGGTGTCCCCCAGATGCGTGGGTGGGGGCGCGGGCTTGATTCCAACCATTCTTTTCAGCCATCGTTCTTTTCGAAAACCAGCTGTTTCCCCTTGGATTCTACGAGTTTTCTGAAAGAATGGGGAGGTGAGGGTGGGTTGGGCTTTCCTTAGTTCAGCTTTTTTGGAGGGGAGAACACCTCTGAAATCAACCAGCAAAGGGTGCCCTGGCGGATTGCTGGTTTTTTGAAAAGAAGGATTCCAGAGATTCCAACCATTCTTCAGCCATCGTTCTTTTCAAAACCAGCTGTTTCCCCTTGGATTCTACGAGTTTTCTGAAAGAATGGGGAGGTGAGGGTGGGTTGGGCTTTCCTTAGTTCAGCTTTTTGGAGGGGAGAACACCTCTGAAATCAACCAGCAAAGGGTGCCCTTATTTTCAGTGTGGGTTGCCCAGAAGAATGGGGAGGTGTCCCCCAGATGCGTGGGTGGGGCGCGGGTTTGATTCCAACCATTCTTTTCAGCCATCGTTCTTTCGAAAACCAGCTGTTTCCCCTTGATTCTACGAGTTTTCTGAAAGAATGGGGAGGTGAGGGTGGGTTGGGCTTTCCTTAGTTCAGCTTTTGGAGGGGAGAACACCTCTGAAATCAACCAGCAAAGGGTGCCCTTATGTTCCAGTGGAGAATGCGGATTCTGCTGGTTTTTTGAAAAGAAGGATCCCTGTAAAGAATGGGGAGGTGTCCCCCAGATGCGTGGGTGGGGGCGCGGGCTTGATTCCAACCATTCTTTTCAGCCATCGTTCTTTTCGAAAACCAGCTGTTTCCCCTTGGATTCTACGAGTTTTCTGAAAGAATGGGGAGGTGAGGGTGGGTTGGGCTTTCCTTAGTTCAGCTTTTTTGGAGGGGAGAACACCTCTGAAATCAACCAGCAAAGGGTGCCCTTATGTTCCAGTGGAGAATGCGGATTCTGCTGGTTTTTTGAAAAGAAGGATCCCTGTAAAGAATGGGGAGGTGTCCCCCAGATGCGTGGGTGGGGGCGCGGGCTTGATTCCAACCATTCTTTTCAGCCATCGTTCTTTTCGAAAACCAGCTGTTTCCCCTTGGATTCTACGAGTTTTCTGAAAGAATGGGGAGGTGAGGGTGGGTTGGGCTTTCCTTAGTTCAGCTTTTTTGGAGGGGAGAACACCTCTGAAATCAACCAGCAAAGGGTGCCCTTATGTTCCAGTGGAGAATGCGGATTCTGCTGGTTTTTTGAAAAGAAGGATCCCTGTAAAGAATGGGGAGGTGTCCCCCAGATGCGTGGGTGGGGGCGCGGGCTTGATTCCAACCATTCTTTTCAGCCATCGTTCTTTTCGAAAACCAGCTGTTTCCCCTTGGATTCTACGAGTTTTCTGAAAGAATGGGGAGGTGAGGGTGGGTTGGGCTTTCCTTAGTTCAGCTTTTTGGAGGGGAGAACACCTCTGAAATCAACCAGCAAAGGGTGCCCTTATGTTCCAGTGGAGAATGCGGATTCTGCTGGTTTTTTGAAAAGAAGGATCCCTGTAAAGAATGGGGAGGTGTCCCCCAGATGCGTGGGTGGGGGCGCGGGCTTGATTCCAACCATTCTTTTCAGCCATCGTTCTTTTCGAAAACCAGCTGTTTCCCCTTGGATTCTACGAGTTTTCTGAAAGAATGGGGAGGTGAGGGTGGGTTGGGCTTTCCTTAGTTCAGCTTTTTTGGAGGGGAGAACACCTCTGAAATCAACCAGCAAAGGGTGCCCTTATGTTCCAGTGGAGAATGCGGATTCTGCTGGTTTTTTGAAAAGAAGGATCCCTGGAAAGAATGGGGAGGTGTCCCCCAGATGCGTGGGTGGGGGCGCGGGCTTGATTCCCCATTCTTTTCAACCATCGTTCTTTTCGAAAACCAGCTGTTTCCCCTTGGGTTCTGCTGGTTTTCTGAAAAGAAGGATCCCTGGAAAGAATGGGGAGGTGTCCCCCAGAAGGGTGGGTGTGGGCTTCCTTGGTTCAGCTTTTGTTGGAGGGGGAAAACACCTCTGAAATCAACCAAGCCAAGGGTTCCCGTCTGTTCCAGTGGAGAATGCGGATCTCTGCCCTTGCTGAAGCCAACGACTCAAAACCTGCTTTGAAGGACCTCTTCATTTGAAAGGCCCCCGGTTGTGTTCACTCTCTCTTGGCCTTCTCTGCTTTCCATTCTTCTTTTTTCCTCTCCGGCATCCTGATGGTCGATGGACCAGCCAACAGGGAGCAAGCCAAGCAACGCGGAGACAGTGGCAAGCTGGTTTGGGAGCAATCGCGAGCTTGCTATTCAAACTTGAAGCGAAGATACAACAAAGCCGTTCGAACCAAAATAAAGCATGCACGTTCTAGTTGCCGCACATGTAGCCCTGACAGCTGGGGCTCAACACATCAAAACGGGTGTTTTGTTTTGGTCTTCTCCTTAAGCCAACCGCAAAAGGGTACGCTCAAGCAAATAGACACACCTATATATATATATACATATATATATACACATGTATCTATCTATAGATGTATGTATATATATATATATATAGATCCCCTGAAGCATCGCAGGTCGTGGCGCGCGACGCCTCCGGCGCCGCCTGGCTGGACTACCCTCCCTTAGACCAGACCCCGCGGAGTCCGGCAGGGTTGTCCCCTGTCCCCGTTACCTGGTGGTTTTAAAGGGAAGCCTACAGATTTTGGTACACATGGAGAAAAAAAAAACGCCAGAAAATTGGGGGTCCCCGATTTTAACACACCCATGTGTGTATGGCTTTTTGTTTCTGCCCTTTTCTGGGTGCCTGAAAGGGAAACAACAGGGAGGCAAGCCATTTGATCTTCCCCAGTTTGGAGGCGACCTTGTCAAACATCCGCAAAGTGATCCCTAAGCCATTTCCGGAACAGTGCGCTGTGTGCTTGGACTTATGATTGACTGTTTGCCCGCACATGTAAAGAGTTGCCCCCCCCCCAAAAAAATAAAAAATAAAAAAATCCAAAAAACAACAACCAAAAAACACCTGCAGGCGGCATCACACAAATCCTCGCAAGCCGCACGCGCTTCTCATGGATCGCCCATCGATACTCTCGCACTCCGATCGCCTGGCAGCGTTCCGAGGATGGCAGCAGCTTCTTGTCGGTCTTCGACGGCAAGACGCGGTACCACCTGGGCGTCTCGAGCTTCGACCCCAGAGGAGGCTCGGCGCTGATGCCGTTTGGAGCAGAAGGAAGCAGTGATGTCTGTTGTGGTTGGTTTAAAAGGGAAGCTCAAAGGGCCACCATCATTCTGGGGGTGAAACCTTATTCTGACTCCTGCTCACATGTCTCCAGGCTTGGGGCCCCAAGTGCGGAAAGGCATATATATATATATATATATATTTGGAGGTCATCTACGGATGGGTCAGCGTCAAGCTTACCGCGTTGGAAAAGATCTCACATACCTGGCAAGCCCAGAGCTTCAAAGTCGCCAGTGAGCGGAAAAAAACTTGGCGGAAACCGCATGGGTGCGTCATTTTTGGGAAGCGGGTACCCTTTTTGGGGTTGCAGTGAAGGGAATCTCCAAGGAACCTGCCAATCTTTCGCGATTTTAAAAGACAGACCTGGTCCACTGGTAGTACTGGTGCACGCATCGCAAGAGTTCATTGCAGAGGACGTTTCAAAGTTGCCAGACACAGCTGGAAAGGCACTCACATGCCCGAGCCACCTTGGCAATACCTTCCCAAGAACTATTAGCATGTGTTGCTAATCACAGAAGTCATCTCCCGTGAGTGACTGGTGGCTTGTTCAGGCCACGCCAGCCCGTCGACACTATCCCGCTCCGTCTCTCTGTCTCTCTCTAATGCACAAACACGCACTTACCACGCGAACTGAGTGAACGTGGCAACCTTTGTAAGCGATCGGAGCCTGTCGATTGGAGCCCGTTCAGCGGGTCTGCTGATTCCCATTGAGAGACTTTGCCAGCTGGCTCATTTCCGGGTAGTGGGGATGGGAATCCCTCTTGGGGAACCGCTCTTGGTTGGCTTTAAAGAGAACCCAAAAGGCAACTAACCATTTTCTGGGCTTCCAGATCCCATTTTTTGAGACAAGCCCCCACTTTTTGGCAGCACAGGTCTCCGTTTTGTTTTCCCCACGCCGCCTTCTTAGGGCGCCGGCCGCAGTCCGAAACGGATCGCAGGCTTCTTCGTGCACCCCAGCAAGGAGGCGGCCTCTCAGTCGGTGTCCGCCTTCCCGCGCCAGAGCGCGGCCTGGGGCGTGCGCCGGGCTGAGAGAGGGGTGGGGCAGTGGGCACGAGGGCACGGGCGGGGTGGCTCGGCGGGCCCGGTTTTTCTCCCCACAACACTGGAGAAAGCCAAAGGAGAAGCGGAGATCTATAAGTGAACTAAGGGAGGCGCCTTGTTTATTTAGATATGTACCCATGTACCTAATCTACTGAGGGAGGTGACCAAGTGACCCATCTGTTTGGCGCCCTATTTATTTGCATACCTGGCAGGCGGAAATTGGAGGAAACGGAGTGAAGGGATACGAGTCGAGCGCAACTCCCCTGAGGCGAAAAGAGGCACCCTACGCCAAGAGGCGTTTCCCACGTCAACCCCCAACTGTCAAGAGTACGGTGGATTTCGTGTTGTCCTTTTAGTTTCGACCAGTTGGCATGTCGGCAAGCCGCAGGTTGCTTCTCTCACAGGAGTCTGATGAAAGAATGTAACTGAAGGTATGCCAAAGAGGAAACGCCACTACGCGGCTCCAGATATCGTGTCAAGTTGCAAGTGTACCACTGGACCAAAGCGAATCTCATGAGGTTTCCACGGTAACGCGTGTGCGTCAGCTTTCTTTTCTCCGGTGCGCATTTCTGCCATGGCAGCTCTGATTCTGCAGCTTGAGACGCGCTTTCCGCGCATCGCTGGGGACATTGCCTGCCAGGATACCTATCGTCGTCCTGTGGGGATCCAGATTATCAGCAAGGCCCGGGTTGCCGACGTGGTGAACACGGATCCGAACAGCCTGGACGCTTCGGGATTTGCATCTGCACTTGCAGCCGCAGATGGCAAGGATCAAGTTATTAGCACTTCTTGCGGCTTCATGATTTATTTTCAGGAGGCGTTCTCGAAGCTTACTGACAAGACCTTCATCAGCTCATCTCTGATTGCTCTCCCGGAGTTGCGTTCGCGCTTTCGCGACACGGACATCATGATCATCACCTTTGATGCCCACGTACTGGGCGCGCCCGCATCCCAGTTGCCCAGTGGCACCCTTTTGTTGTTCTCTTTTGGTGGAGGGTGCCCATGAAATCCCCCCATGGCAACCTGAAACCGTTTTGGGATCCCATGTTGAAGTCGGCGCACCACCAATTTTAGAACCTATTTTAGTGGTTGGATTGAATCCGATGTTCACTGAAGATACGTTTTGGATTTTGACCCATGGCAACCTGAGGCATATCGAAGCGCCTTGGCCGGGTTCGATGGGCCTGTGATCGGCCTGGACAAAGGGATGCATCTCCACGAGGTGATTTCCAGGGACCTGCAGCGTTTGGACGTCCAACGAGCGGAGCTGGAGATGCTTGGCTTGCTCTTCTTTGGATGCCCGGGCTGTGAAAAAGCCAGTTTGTGGGGGAGGACTTCCCTTTGAAGTCAGCTACCCCCAAAAAAGAAAGGTGCCCTTTTTCCCGCGGCCACTGTGAATGGCTGAGTCCTTTGTGCGACCGAAGTAACCCTTTGAACCTTTCGAACAAGGACTGTTTCCTTGCCACCGATCCAAAAGCTGAAGTGCTTGGAGGCAAAGACCAACCCAGGATGGATCAGCTCATCACGGCAGCGTTGCAACGCTTTCCCGTCAAGGCGATTCTGCTGGAATGCACAAATCTACCTCCATACAAGCACATCCTCCGCCGACATTTTGCAGGCGAAATCGTGGACTGCTTGACTGTACTGGAGGCTGCATCACCTGGCTTGGTCAAGGACTGCTATCTCTGAGACTTGGCAAAGATCCCTGGTGTGACTTCACGGCGAACTCGGAGCGGGTAGACTCACCTGGTAAGTTTTGGCCATGTGCTACTTGCTGCCGCGATGTTCAGCAGGATGTGCCCAGGAGCCATGGCCTTCGCTATTCTTCGCTTGGTGTGAACTTGATTCATGCGATGGTCTCGCACAGCGCTTGCGACTAGTACAAATCATCCAAGTTGTGGCCTGCTATGGGCACGAATGATTGGAGGAAGAACAAGACGCCATCTCGGAAGAGAGGCTGACCATTCCGTGTAAACGACATGCGTGTCGCTGTACTTTCCAGGACAAGCATGCGTCGCCCATCTCTGAGCAGCCCCAACTTGAGAAGGAAGCCAGATGAAAGGGCACTGTCCGTTGTCCTGACTTACATTGCATCAAGGAAAAGGATCGAGTGAAGACTGGACTTGAGATCAGGTCCTCGCATCTTTGCATCACTCCGTCGTTGAGAGCATCCCACTAAGGAGCCAAAAGCAAGAAGTCAATTCATCGTGCCTTCAGCCATGAGCTAGTCTGTACTTTACGCAACACAGGCGACACCCAACACAAAAGTCTTTCGGCGCTGGATGGATTGGGTTCACGTGGGCTCCTTTGACAAGATGCCGCGAGCCTTTCAAGTGGTTCTTGAAAGCTCAGGTCTCTCTCTCTCTCTCTGGCTCCGGGGCCTTTCTGAATGGAGAATCTAGTGGTTGAGGTCCAGGGCTGCGTTCGCTTTCAACATGGAATGGAACGGGGAGTTTTGCGGGGGAGAGGATGTTTTCGCCTGCCATTGAGCTTCAGCTCCCCCCATGCCCCACTTCCGCGCGGCGCAGAGGCCCCGTACTATCTTGCTGGTCCGCGGTGGCCTCGGTTGGGTCTTGCGGTTGGGGAAACTGGGACACCGAGCTGAGCAACCCTGAGGTTGCTCGCAACCTTCCTCTGATCAGCATGGAACTTGAGGGAACCCCCCGGGTTTCAACATGGTTGTCGTTGGGACACATTTTACATTTTTGCTTAGTGAGGTTTAGTGGTTGAAATCCAACCACTGAACTGCTAAAATTCAATTTTTTGGCTCCCCATCCCACGTCAACCAAGTCAATGTGGCTGCCATCGCTAAGCTCCTGGCCCAGAGAATGGGCTGTCACGAGTGGAGGGCTGGACTGCAGACACGCCTTGGTTGCATGGGCTGGCGAGATCGAACATGGCCAGGGCGGTCAGGTTTTCATGCCCGTCATGGGGCTTTTCTTTTTGTCTGGTCGCGCGGTTTGCTTGATAGCCGGGGTTGAAGCTATCAATTTATCAAGCCGCAAGTCCCACTCGCAGGCTCAACCAATGCCCTTTTAGTGGGCGAAGCGGACCTAAAGTGTCAAGCGGCGCGTGGATACTTCCACCATGCGCTTTGGGATGTGCACAGCACGGTTTCTGCGTCCAGTCTCCTTGGTTCATTGGATTTGAGAGAACCAGGTAGCCAAGTCACGCTAGAGTTCCTTTTGACCTGAGCAGCGTGCTTTGGTTTTGAAAACGAGAGACTGCAAAAAAGGAGGGATGACAGATCGCCATGTTCAGGCACGAGAGACCTTTTGGGGCGAATGGTCCGAAACGCTTGAGCCAGGTGAAGCAGAGTTTGACGTTTCGCCATGTGAAGCGTTCCTGCAACACTGTGCCATGCTGTCCGGTGAGTGAGAGAGTTGGCATGCACTGAATTGTCCAGACATGTTTGCCAGACAATATGAAGCCGCCCGGCATTCCAGCGAAGGCAATGAAGCCACTTTGTTGCCTACTTGGACGGGGGGGCTCTCCGTCACTTTGAGCGGAGAGCAGGCGGCGAAGGTTCCGTGCGCTTGAGGCACGGGAAGGCGGGTGGCCCCAGCCGGCAGTTTGCGCGTTTCGATCAGCGCGTCAACATAGCGCCGCGAGAGCTCGGTTGTGCAGAAGACGCTTTTCGGCGGTCGGATGATCGTCCAGTTTATCAGTTGGCTGCTTTTGAAGGGTTCAGATGATTTAGCTGAGAGCGCAAGCGGTGCGCGTGGTAAAGAGCCCCTTGCTTTTTCGTTTGCTTTGTTTTTGCTTTCTTTCTCTCTGTCTCTCTTTCTCTCTTTCCCTCTATCTCTCCCTCCCTCCCTCTCTCTCTCTCTCTCTCACCTTTGCCAGCTGATTTAGAGATCTTTTTGTTAAAGCAGGTTGTTTTTGGAATAGGAGCCCTACCTCTGCGCCTGGGCCTCGCAATGGCACCAGTTTCCTTGCTTCAGGACCATCTGAGGCCCGACCGCCGTCAGATCCGTGGAAGAAATCCATTCCCAAGGTGTAACAGGATATTTACGACTCGGTCCATTGAGACATCCTCAAAGTTGCCCTCTCAACGGAGTTTTGAAGGGTTTGCCCACCCCCAAAAGGAATGTTTTGAGCACCCCCCCAAACATGTCCACTTTAAGCCCCGCCCCCCCCCCCCCCCCCCAGTGCTTACAGGTATTGCAGATAATCAGGTACTGTTGCCAGGTTTTAGAGGATGTTCTCCCCTGGATACGTACAATGGTACCTGGAAGCACTGGATGTGGATGGGTTCTCGTGTAGGTGCTCTTCGATGGGATCACGCCCCTCATGGAGGTGCCGGCGAGCGACAAGGCCACTTGCCCATGGCCTGTCGTGTTTTTGCTTGGGCGTGCAAACCTTTTTGGTTTTGAGGGGAAGCCAAAAAGGCATTCGCCATTTTGGGGAGCTGCCCTGGCTTGGTTTGCAGCTGTGCGTGAAGAAGCCCTGTGACGATTGCGGCCCCGCTGGAAGAGAGCATCATGCTTCAAGCGGTCACCGTACTCACAGCCGCCCTGGACCAATGTTGGGTGGACTTGGAGGAACTCCTTAGCTGGAGGAATATGCATTTGTGCCCTAGGATAAAGACAGATATATTGTCTCTTTATATATATAAATATATATATATATAGAGAGAGAGAGAGTGAGAGAGAGTGAGAGAGAGAGTTTTTTGAGGGTAGTGATTGCGTTATTTTTTCGTTTTTTTCAGGTACACACCATGTGGACACCCCCCCCCCTCTCCTTCCCCCAAGGGGATGAGGTCAGAGGCTTCAACCACTGAAGCCCAAGCTGACCATTTTGGACCGATATGGACGGCCACTGCTTCCCATGGACTCGCTCACAGCTTTTCACTTTTGACCGGCTGGGGACCGATATGGACGCCAGAGGCGGTCCGCACGCCCTGGCGGTTCTGACGCCGCCAGTGTGCCTGGCAGAAATGGCATCCGCTGTTTTTGCATCCCGCAAGATCTGACGATGGTCCTGAAACGAAAGGGCAAGATATCCAGTCCACCAAGAGGTAAGGTGAACTGGCTGCATCCAAAGCCCGGCTTGTTTAGTGCCACTTCTCGTGATACCAAGGGAATTCTGGTGCTAAACTAGCAATGGTTGGATGAAACGTCAACCATGTTGGCATCGCAGTTTCTGTTTTTAGCAAACAATACACCCACAGCCCTGTCCAATGTTTGGCCATGTGCAGTCTGTGTGCGGCCTTTGATGCTATCTTGGGCACCATGTCCCGCCGAAGGTGGATGGAAGTATGGATGAACAGCTGTCTTCCGGCTTGCGAGGGCTTGTTTGGTGGAAAAGTCTCATTCATCCAGAACCCGCACAATTCCCATGGTGGTCAGGGGTCGCCCAAAGAGGGGACCCCCCAAAAAAGGAACCCTATTAGCCCCTAATAGGCCTTAGGTGCTATTTGCCCCTATGAACGGGGCCGATGCCTCGCGTCGCCGGGCTGCCAATGCCAATGACGGTAAAGAAAAGAGAGGCGGCAACACGCCGGCTCTGAGCGGTCAAAGCTGCCGCGCAGGAGGGAGCTAAAAGCCCGGCTGTGCGCAGGGTGTGGCTGTTGTTCCCCTGACCCTCTCGAAAACAGAATGAACGCCGACAGGGATTGAAAAACATGGAAGATGACAAGGGTCCTGGAAGCCCATGTTCCGTTTAAAGGGAATTTCTGTCAGGTTCCATGTGGGTGAGGAGGTCTCGTTTCACATGTACGGTGAAGCAACTTCATTGGGACATGCAACTTCGATGTTCGGACTCAACACACACACACACACACAATAATTTTGCCCCCAAAGCGAGGAGGAACGTTGAACATAAGTGTGATATTTGCTCAACAGCATGATTCGAGCCCTGTACACGCACCAAAGAAATATCATGCCCAATGGGTGTCAGTAGCTAGTTGCATGTCATGTCTTGGGATGCACTGGTTAAAGAATACATTCCTCGTTCGGACTCTACCAATGACTTGCCGCTGTTTTGGCCGAGGCAAGTCTTTCCGACTGATGACACAGGAGGTGATCCCGGCAAGCCTGTTCCGTTTTGGCCTGGGATCCCGGGGCCTTTCTCGCTTCTTTTGGCTCGAGGGCGCCTTGGCTGGAACATTGCGCGTGTTGAGGGCTGGGAGGAACACGCAGGGCAGGTTCCGGACTCACTGGATGGCCTGTGTGTCATGGCCCCTGTGCAAGGTTGGAACGACCAGCTTCGAATGTAGAGCACACACACACATTGTTTCTTCCTGATTTGACTTGATTTGTGAGTGTGTTGCCAAGATTCTAACACCAATTTGTGTCTAAGGCCAGTGGCTTGCTTTGAGACTCTTCATGCCTCGGTTTCAAAAACCCTGACCCGAGTCCACGACCCAGAGATCGCTCATCCAGCTTTCGCATGGCATCCTCGCGATGTCGGCGAGCGAGGCAGGGGAGCCGAATCCTGTGGGTGACTCTGGGTGAAAATCATAGGACCCGCTGCACCGGGAGCAAACGGGTTCTGCTCGCCAAAGGGCGGTGACCATGTAGCTTGCACCGGATAGCCGATCCACCCCACACAGGCCCCCCTCCCCAGAAGACCGTCCGGTCCCGACAGCCGGGGTTTGCAACTGTTTGCAAGTTGCGGGTTGCAACTATTCTGGGGCCTTTGAAGCTTTAGGGTGGCCCCTTTTGCAACACAAAGTTGGGTGGGCGCCGAAGCCAACGATCTGCGGGCCGCTCCCAGGCTTTCGAAGACCCAAAGCAACGCCGGTGCAATGCGGAAATGCGGGGACATTCTGCCAGGTTTGCCCGCGGAAATCAAGGATAAGCTAGCGGGGGATTCCTCAAGGCCGCTGTTGACTTTGTCCTCTCTGAAAGTGGTCTGATTCCCCACTAAACCCAACGAACCCCCCCGTAATAGTAGACCGGGGTCGATTAATATGGGGCCAACATGAAGAAATAAATTGAAACGCAGCTTTGAGACTGCAAGGTGAAAGGCTCAGAAGATGGTTCGAGAACACGCTCAGCGCGTTGTTCAAGGGACCCCTTGAACGGGGTTCTAACAATCGGGGTTCCAGCCTAGATCAAAGGACAGTCATGTAGCATCCTATAGAACCCATTTGTTAGAACCCATTCAAGGTCGTCCGAATTGTGAGTAGATTTCTTGGATGGCACAGCCGACCAAGAAGTCTTTGCCAGGTGCCATTTAGCAAGATGGAAGTTTGCAGCCGACCAACTTGGCCATGGCCAGTCCCACAAAGAGACG